>CAJQUW010002940.1:0-120000 GCA_907163375.1 Prostheceraeus crozeri | reverse complement strand
GGAATTATGCACTTACATCGAAACAGCAAGTTATGGCTGCTTTGAGATTCCTTTCTATAGGAGATCATTTCACCCTCACGTAATACACAAATCGACGGTTTCTAGAGCTATTCATCGATTTGTTGACGCTGTTAAGGAACATCTTTTCAGCGATATCATAAGTTTTGAGGGAGAGTCTGAAACCCAAACAAGAGTACAGAAATTTTTCGGTATAGCTGAACTTCCGGCCGTCGTGGGAGCAATTGATGGAACTTTCGTAAACATCAAGACACTGGTTGAAAATGAGCCCAATTACGTTGATCGACATGGTTATCATAGCATAAACGTTATGGTAGTCGCTGGACCGGACCTTCACATTCTATACCTGTCAGCTAAGTGGCCGTGCAGTGTTTCCGATTTTCGTGTACTCCGTAATCGGCTGAACTCTGGTTGGCGACCTCATCCCTTGACTCTGGATACGCTAATACAAACATATTGTTGACACTTTTGAATACTGTCAATGACCAGCAAGTTCGATTTAACCGAGCTCAAAAGAAAACCAGGCGCGTCGTAGAATGCACATTTGGAGTAATGAAACAGAGATTTCGATGCTTATTTGGTCGCATTCCTTTCGAACCACAGTTTTCTTGTGAAGCTGTCAAATGTTGCGCTATACTACATAATATGACTTTATCGTGGAATCAATCATTTAATATTGAAGCTGCCCATGGAAGCGATGATTCTGAGAACATTCCCGAGGAAGATGCAATGGATTTTCCAGGAGAAAATGAAGATGACGTTGAGAATCCTGATCTTCAATCTCGCCGAGATGAAGTGATGCAACTCATGTGATATTGTGGATATATTTTTTGAATTTTCTACTGTGTGTAGTGTGCGTTATACTTTCATAGGAGTTTCAGTATGGCTGCAATAAACAGTTTTTAATAATTTGAAAATGTCTTGACTAAAAAAGCATATTTTGCTGATAGGGAAGAGCCAAGAATAATTTGATGTTATCTTATTTATTTTATGATGATATCAATTTCAACCACTGCTCAGTGATCATCTTTATGCTAAAAGGAATTTGAACATTGACTTATGCATAACATTCAAAATATTTTGTACAATGACATCACAGAAATATGATATAGAAGGGATGACATAGGAAATGGGGAATAGGGATGTGCATGAGGCAGGTAGTACTGGGCTACATAGTATCAGTTGCACAGAAAACAATGACCTGACTGAAAAGTTGGTGGTATACATAAGTAAATTTTGAATCACAAGTATCAGAAAAAGAGAGAATCTCTGTACCTGCTCAGTTCATGTTTGTTGTTGATTGATGGTTTAAACTTGTTGACATAAACAGCTTCTCTTAGACAACGGTTGCTTTCATCGTGGTCAAATGCCAGAATTGATGCTATGATGTTGTTCGCTTGACAGCTGTTCAAATGCCTTCTGATGAAGAATCAGCAGATAACCAAAAAACGCGTCTTTCGACGAGAAAAAGTAAATATTCGGCTAACAAGAAAAAGTAGAACACTAAGAAATGCATTCAAAACGAACTCACAACAAGATCAATGATGCAACTTATCGAATTGCCCTGTGCTTTGCTCTACGAAGTGCAAGAAGAAAAACATTGTTAATCAGATCTCTTGCTCTAAATGCCACCAATTTTACATCGGCAGCACTGTGCGACTTTTCCATATTCGCTGCAAAGAGCATATGACAACTAAGATACATTCTGAGGTACTTCCAACCTTTACCGTTAGATGCATCACTTACATATAGGCGCTTGAAATCTTTCAGGATTTCTTCCCATCCCACGCGTTGTTTTTATCTTTTGCGTAGGAGTTGCTGAGAATGTACCAAACAGAACGCTCTTCTTTTCGAGAATGAGTGTCAAAAGATCGATATTTCTCTGCGACATCGCTAGGGTATCACAGACTCACAGTTCAGCACAGCAGTAAATGATGAGACTCGTACTCGCTGCACTCGCGGTTTCTGAGAAATTGGTGTCTGTCAGCGCTAAAAATAGATAGGTTGCGATGGATGGACTGACAAAAATAGCAATTGCTCCTTGTAACTTTAATGAAGATTTTCATAAGTGTCATGAAATCGCTTATGAAAATGAACTTATAACTATAAGTCTATATGCAACAAGTTGTCATAAGGCTTATGAACATTTTCAATGGTTATGACTAATGAAAGTCATAAGCAACTGACAATTATATGAAACAGGCCCCAGCATGCAACCATCTTACGCAACTCTCTGTTCTACATTCAAATTACTCTGTTTCATAGAGAATTCACTTTTTATGTTGAAAGGAGAGAGCGAACACACTACTTTGCATTACAGGTCATATCATCAGTTTATGCATACTACACGACGATGTTTCTCTTGCAATCAAGATCAGTGAATTTGCAACTCTGTCCCTGCTTTATCGAAATTAAGACATCAACCTTATTAGAGCCTAAAAGCAATACAGGCTAGATATGAATAACAAATGGAATGTCATTTCTTTAACAGAAACTTAAGGCATTTCATCATCCCAGATGCCTCTTCTTGGGCGTTCTAAATGATTTTAGTTGTCTCGTTGAGTGCATCAAAATAACATTGCAAGGCTGTCAGTCTGTTGCTATTTCCATAAAATATTGATGTTACTGCCGCAATGATGACATTGATCAATGCACTTGCGGTCATCCTATGCGGCAATCTTGTCTTGCATTAATTAGTAACAATACATAATAGGCAGAACTTCGTACAAGTTCATTTGTTCCGAGAAAAAGCATGATAAGAAAGGTCATCTGTTTTAGCTAGTAAGCAGGATTTTTTTAATTATCGTCATTGCACAAGTTCGTGTTAATGCGAAGAACATTCGATAAAGCTCTACTATGTTCAAAATTGTGCATTCTTGCGAGTCCATGAGGTTATAACATAATCTTACGATGATATCCCGGTAGTGAATCTGCGGGCTTATGACATTACCTCCCGAATATTTTGATAAAAATCTTGAATACGCAGTGACCTTGTGAACACGTTTCATTCAAGAGAGATAGATTCGAAAATTGGCCTTAACCTAATTATGCCTTCAAATAAGCACTGTGTGTTCTGATGGCATTAGAAAACAGACGCTCAAAATGGTCCTCGCACGAAATTTTCTCAAATGGTCCTGACGAAACTGCCTCAGAGAAAGCTTCAAAATGATTTTTATACAACATTAATGTTCTCAAAAACTTAAAGTCTCATGCTTCTGCTAGAATTCATGCTGGAAGATCAAAAGATTGAAGTAGGCATTTTTAGACTTACCTCTGTCAGAGGGCACTGATTTTTCAACTATAAATTAAACCGAGTCATTGGTTTTATGCTTGCAATCTCATTCTCGCTATTTAAATTCCATTTTGAGGCTCTCCCTGATCGAGCAGTTTCAGGGAAACTATTTTTCAGTGCCATTTTGTTAAAGGATAATTTCAGCAGCTATTGCTTGATATCTATAAAAACCGAAGTCTGAACTGTCACTTGAAAATAGTTTGACTAAACCCTCAGCAATTTAATAAACTATGCAATCTTTAAGGAAGCGAAACCAAAAGATTGAAAATATCTGAGAGTAGAAGATGCCAACTAAAATTTCAGTGACTTTCATAATAAAATTATGCTAAAATTTATGATGACTTCTTTTATCGATAATATATTAGAAAGTTAACTACACCGGCTAATTAGCAAAAAATAGAAGAGTTCTGTCAAATTTAACATTTTTAAGTACAAACCTTTTCCTTGTCTATCAAATGCGACACACCATTAATCTGCACGACAAATATCAATTCAATTTCATGATTTGTAATTCACTTAAATTTAAGACAATTACTAAGTGGCAATTACAGCAGAAGTCCGTCTTAGTTATTCACATCAACATGTAATTTGGCATCATATAGATAATACTATGCCACATTTACAAATCTGGATACTGAAATACATTGCATTCTGAAAATTGAATAATTAGGCAAGTGAGTCTAGCATAGATCGGACGTGGCACGTATTAGCAATAGTACACCAATTCATTATTTTGTGAGTCCATTGCAACCTTGTTGTGGACTTTAAAAATGGTCATTCTTCTATGCATACTATTTGGTGAATGTGTCCTTGATCGCTGTTTTGGAATTTATAAACGAATATGATGTTGGTGATGTGTGCAAACCGAAATAGCAGAGTTAGGAAGTTAGACTTTTGGCACTGAAAATTATCGATTTGCTGACATGGTCCACATGGGTTCGCACTCCCATTGTCTAGTACACGTCAAGTTCATCAGCTGACACGAAATTTATGTGTATCGAACGTACTTTAATGAATTTCAATCAAAATGAACCTTCAAGCGAGAAACAAAGCTTTTCCATGGTGTGGAAAATTAATTGAACTTTAAGTATTATTCTGGTCTCTTATTTGGATTTCATGGGATGATGGATTAACATCAGCTTGCACTTTCAAATGTTACACGATAAACATATTGTTTTAAAAGAGTACAAATTTATCACTTGAATAAATTAACCCTTTTTACGACGAATCATAATTGAAGACTTCTTTCACTTTTCTTAGCGAAAATGTTTGCATAAAAATATTAAATGCTGTGATGAAATTTACGATGTAAAACAAATACTGATGAAAGAAAATACAGAGATGATTGACAATGATGTTGCCTGCAAGAACATTGATTGCTCTTACGTGATATAGTTCTAGCTTTAAGGAGTTCGAGAAAGAAAGTTAAATGTTCTAATGACGTCCACTTCTATGAAAGTTGTTGCTAATTGCTCATACAGAGCCGAAAGCGAACGAAAATCTCTGAAACGATTTTTTCAGCAGAAATAAATTCAATCTTCTGCAGCGAATTTCGTATTTAGAGAATCGAATATCACTGAAAAGTACACAGTAGCTTCAAAGAATAAGCCATGGCACTCAGTACACAGTCTCACCATAGCCTACAGGTAACTAGCCGGCCATGAGTTTTGAAAACCGGTCCGCCGCCTAATCGATTTATTCAATTAGGCATAGGTCGACCGCAGACGACATTCATTCTATAGTGAATTTCAATATCCAATGAGTATTACAAGTTACCTGACTTAAGAGTATACACGTACATGCACATGTATGTGTCATGTATGATGTGAACTTTCTCAAACGTTGAAATTTTCAACATGCATTTTCAAACCCTACTCTATCTCAAACATAGCTTCCAGAATCCTATACTCTAACCTATATGAATTTTGTAAGAATTGTTTATCCCTTAGCCTATCTACCGCAAAATTTGCCCTTATTAAGAATAATTTCTACAAGTACAAAAAAAATAAATGAAGATGGTAAGTCATTACACAATAAAATAAATATTCTTTATGTATACACGTTAAACCGGAGATGTATAGTGAATCTGCACGGTCACGGCAATACGCATTCAAATACTGACCGGCGCTGTTTGACAATACTGGAAAAGTCTTTACTCTGAGTCTTGGAGAAAGTCATGGCATGGCTAGTAGTGGCCGAGCTAGGAGCGACTTTGGACCGAGGCCGAGATCGTTTCTGACGGCATTACTTCGGGAGATGGTCGTCAGTATTTTAGCACTATTTTTTCCCAATAACCGTTCCAATCGAATGAGTAAACCTGACAAGAGCGATGAGACGTCGTTACTTGTTTGTAGGTGCGTTGACGAAACTTTCTTGTGCAGCACCAAGCTCGTAACTCCACATAGGCATAGGCTAGCTACACTACTTTTACTTGCTCCAGGCTTCTTGCACAGATAGTCCGGCAGCCAGAACGAGTTTCTGCAGGGAACGAGGCCGAAAGTGAGACTTTCACAGAATGATGTACACCCTATGCCTACTACGAATCAGCACGTCTGCCGAGTTCTAGTGAGTTCCTCTTCTTGTCAGACACGATCAAAGAAAAACACATGTAAATCCAATGGGACGCAGATTGCAGTTTTTAGCTAAAATGAAATTTTCTATGTTTTCTCTGATTAAACGAAAAGTACTAAGTCCAGAATCACAATTTTTGACATGGAATGTCTTCAGGTCATTTCCTATGATATGCATGTGCTTTTATCATGCATCTAATCGGGAATGCATGCGAGAATGTGGTTAAATGTGGATAAAGTTGCTCAAAATGTTTGTGTTTGCCGACATTAAGAAGCTCGCCAAATCTAAATTTGTTTAGCTTTATAGACAGGAGTGCATGAACATGATAGGAAATGACCTGAAGACATTCCATGTCAAAAATTATGACTCTGGGCTTAATAATTTTCGTTTAATCAGAGAAAACATGGAAAATTTCATTTTAGCTAAAAACTGCAATCTGCGTCCCATTGGATTTACATGTGTTTTTCTTTGATCTTGTCTGACAAGAAGAGGAACTCACTAGAACTCGGCAGACGTGCCGATTCGTAGTAGGCATAGGATGTACAGCATTCTGTGAAAGTCTCACTTTCGGCCTCGTTCCCTGCAGAAACTCGTTCTGGCTGCCGGACTAAGATGCTTCGTAAGTGTACTGCACACTGAAGACCAGCACCTTCTCCGGCACTGCTGGGATGAGTTGGTTTGAGGCAGGAGCGGAATGTCCTTGTATGAAACAAAGAAGATATACGTTCTTCAGAAGAACTTGAGTTAAAAATTTGAATTCCTTCTCGAGATAGTTGGGTGAGCAGGATCAAACAGACACTTACCAAGGTTCACTTTGTACTCTCTAAAGAGAAGGCGTTGCAGTTAATGTAAACACAGCTGAAAGTAGGCTTCTGATACACAGAAGTGTCAATAGCTTTGTTCGAGCGGTGAATTGAATTTGGATTACACCGCTATTAAGTGCCAATTGATTGAATTTTTCAATGTCATCATACCTTTGGGCTTCAACTTTGGCATTTTCCCAAGCAATCGTATAAAACGTACGAAAGTATGCAATAAGTAGAGCAACAATTACAATAAAACAATTCAAGTATTTCGTTGTTGCCAGTATTTCTTTCTATAGTCAAAGGGCAATTTCCTTACCGCTCCTATTAATATGCCGCATAAATCTATCAAACTATTTTTTAGATGCTATTACTCTAAATAGTTTTCCTAAATGTTCAAAGACTTGCACTGAACCAAAATGCAGGGCTGATATCCCAAAAATTGTATATGTGGGACTCTATGCAATTAAAATACACTAACTATAGAGAGCTACAGGCCTGCAAAGACCAAGTACTTGTAAAGTACTTGTAAGTGTGTATTGTGCCTATTGCAATATAGGCCTGTACGTATGCTGCTAAGTCTGAATTTTATAATTAAGCTCCATTCAGACAGGCGACACGACACAGTAGCGACACTGTCAATCATTGCCGTCAATTGCAGTAGTTATTTCAAGATTATATGTAAACCTGCCTGCGCGTTCACATAGACCACGCGACATGAACGCGACATTCGACGACACGCTCCTCGCTCAGAAAAATGTTCTGAAATTCTCGGCGACCTATGTTAGAGATAGGAGCTCCAAAATTTGTCATGTCGCGTGAAGTCGCTGGTTTGCCCCGCACATCTGCAGGTGGCTGAGACGAGAATGACTTGACAAATGATTTAGGATCATAGCTTTCTGTGCAGGAACACAAAAACGTGTAATGGCTGGTAGTCAGAACGAAAACAAAATCATTTGATTTTCGTTTTGAGCTTGCGATACATGAATATTTGTGTAGAGAAAAAAAATTTGCTGGATGATTCATGGAAAAATTCATGGGATGGGTAGTGGTTATTCCAACTTTTGATGACATACCTAATTAATGCATCTCGTTGTTTACTTGCTTCACAATTGTATTATTGAAATTGAATTACTGTAAACCTTGATGTGAGTTGAAAGGGATGTTATTGAGAATGAATGTGATTGATAAATAGTTCCTTGAACAGCAGCATTTCCCCTCTCTCTTCTCTGCCTTCAATGTGGCTCCTCTGCCAAATGCGCCCTCTTTGCCTTCGCCGATGTAGATAGTACTAGAAGGATAACACAACCTCTGCGTCAGACATCATTGCAAGGATATGCAAACTCAATCATGTGCTAGACCCAATTTACGCACAAATAGACAAAAGCATGACCTCACACTATCTTTAACCTAATGAAATTTCTTCAAGCTGACACCAATAACTAAGCATGCTTGGTGAAAAGGATCGGTTACTGACGGGTAATTGATTCACAAAATATCAACTAAAATACAGTTGATAACCGAACCACATTTGTATTCGTTTGAAAGCTGATCATGCAAGGAAGCTCATCGTGATAATAAAAAAACACAATAATGAGTAATAAGATATTTATGAAAAACGTTAATGATTCTGTGTTAATTTGTCGCGTGAATGCCGTCGAAATGTCGTCAGAGCATCGCCGAGTTGGTCTGAACGGTGTCGTCAATGTTGTCGCAAGGTGTCGCTGTCGTGTCGCTGTCGCCTGTGTGAATGGAGCTTTACAGAGAAAAATAACATTCTGTAAATTGGTGTTAAAGCATTGCTTTCAAGTATTATATCACCAGTTTCAAATTCAACATGAATTTCGAATAATATTCAAATCGATTTAGTCTTCGTGATGGTAGCTTATAATTTCATATCATAATCAATGGCAAAAAGCTTAAATAAAAGCTTGACCTATGAAAAGTTGAAGGTTTGAAATAGGGACCTATTGATAATTGATAAAACTAGATTTACATTGATCAATTAATTCTTATGCTGACTTTAGCTGGTAAATGCGCCAAAACCATTTGTTGATTCATCCACATAGTTTCAGTGTTGGACAAATTTCAGTCCGTGTGGTCGAATTTCTGTGATCTCAGTTACTTCATCAGCAAATCATCAATTGGTAGAAAATGGCGATGGAAAATGCATTCCTATCTAAATCAAAGTCACATCATTCACTTTCGGCATTGAGTCGGTGTACTCAGTAGGTTGACAATTTAGCTGGACTTTTCTTTGAGCGAGAATTTGAATAGGAAGCCTCGCTACATATGATGAAGTCTGATGCGCACATGTTGATGTTTGAAATAGAATATCTCTCGACATACTGTATACACCTACGTAATCTAGCGGTGTATGTAACATGTACATAAGACAGAGAACCAACCGAATGTAGGTATAAGCTGTATTTCTAATCATATCACGTCTGCTCTGTAAGGATGTAAATTTCAATCACACAATTTATCTTACTAAAATCTGATAAATGTTGTGTCTCTTAACTAGGTTCATTCCGGTATATGCAGCTGAAATAGGTTTCGTTATCCGCTGAATATCTTTTGACAATTGTAGGGAGTCAGATAATTGAGAGAGAGAAGGATTTTAACCTCTTTTACAGACTGCATGTCACAAATGAATTCAAGTCTTCCAGTGCTATTATCAGGGCTGCCCAAGCATCAGTTATGAAAGGTAACTTTAATCTTCACCAAACTATGGTTATATGGTGATAAAAAATGTGCCCCAAGTAGCTCCAACATACATGCATTAGCTAATCTCAACATCTTGATATCCCATATTTCAATCTTCTTGTGATTAAATTATGGAATTTTGAAAGGTTTGTATTATGATTTATTATTTTTTCTCTTTTCAAAATTATTTGCAAATGACAGCAATATATTTTCTACAATTTATGAAATTGCTCATATTATCGAAGCATTGTTAGTAATTTCTGATTACAATCAATGTTGCTTGATTACGATTGTTACGGTGCACCTCCCTACCCCGTTTCGTCGGCAACATTGCGTTTTATCTTATCAAAGTTTAGCTTTGAAATGGTTTATTGTCAAAAATAATACGAATTTCTAGTTGAGTACTTGTGACACCCTTTTTCCGAGCCGTCAATTCCAGTTGAATAGCAAATTACTGCAACCACTCCAATACAATATCCTTCAAGCATCAGCTAAATACGGAAAACGCATATACCGTCCGTTATCTAATGTCGGCTAATGTGATAGTCATAAGCTACACCAACAATGAACCTTATAAGAAGTGCTGTCTATTCGTCGTATCACCGTCATCGGCTGTCATGCAGCGATCGATTTCTTCAAAAAAAATGGGAACGACGTCTAAGTACGTTTTGCCAGTTTACTCCTCTTTATCATTGATTTTCTGTAAGGTAGCTTCCTCAGGCATGTGTAGGTTGAAGAAACCGCATTAAGAAGCGAGTAGGCCGAAAGTTGCGCAAGCTGCTACATGATTCTCTATTAGACTGCAATCACTACTATTGTCTATCGCTACTATTATCCTATCAGACTTATCAGTGGTTCATTTTGCTGTCGTTTTACATTGTCTGGCTAAACGCAATGCCTATAAGGTGTTCCTGACTCATGATTGCCGGCATGCCTATCTCACTTTGCTGACTACTCTATATCCATGTTGAATGTCCTTGTGGCCTTTGTTTTATTCAGGAGTCCTCCGTCCTTTGTTGTCTTTTAGTCATTATATATTTATCGATTATCTGTGCGGCTGTCTGCTGTCTTCGAGATCCTTGTTGGTAGCAGCATACAGTACAGATATTGACATACTGTACATGCAGACATGTGACTTGCATGTGACGCCACTATGACCTCAGAATGAAATTCCACGGGCTTGTGTCTATTGATGCTTTGGGAGTTTCCACTCTGACACCATTGCGACAGCATCATATTTATATATCATTTTCGTTCTAAAATGATCCATGCATTTTATAATTTCATCATTTTATTGACCTTGAATGGGTTCAAGATTCAACTATGGAGTTTATAATTGCTTTGGATTTGATGCCGATCGACTACTGTGTCACATTGTCGTATTTTTGACAAAATTTATCACGATGAATCAAGCAAACAATAAGGTATGTCACACTGTCAACCAGGAGATTATTCACTGCATCAATATTTCTCGTCCCCGAGCGTATGTTACCTTTATTCACCGTTGCTTGAGGTGGGTGTAGAAACGGAAAAAATTCTAGTTAAAATGATTTTTGGACATGTTGATAAACATTGTCTCCAATAAAATGCAATTGCTGTCGATATGGAAGATCCCATAATTACTCTTGCATGATTATTATCTCCTTGCGCTAGAAATTAGTCGTAGCGGATCTTAATTACGGATTGTTTTTTAAAGCACATACCAAGGTCATCCATCTTCCAAAAAATAAAAGGAACATGAAGAAAATTTCTGTCTAATGACCTACCTTGCTTGCAGAAATCGATATTCCACATTTGAAAATATATAGATTATTTATTATCTCTAAGTGGGCACTTTAGAAACACTTCCCTTAGAAATCTTTGAAATCCTTTAATGTTTAAAAGAAAATTGTTTCTCAAATATATAAGCTACTATACATTTAGTAATCTAACCAATAGTCATAACTAATATCCTTTCAAAAAAGAAGTGTTGCCTTTGCTTATTAGTTGACATATTACAATATACACATAATTACAATCACGAGCATGCTCGCCATGGGTATTTTGATGTTGTTTGAAAGCAATGACATATGAAGGAATTTGCTACAATAGTACTTCAGATGTTTCTCATTTTGATTTGCTTCTGACAGACGTATTGAATCAGCTCCTAGAGCGGTGTGCTCGCAATCACTCTGAACAAAATTATGCAACAATCAGCTTCTCTATGATTACCGAATGTTAAAGATGCATCCATAAATGTAGTTGTCATTTGCTAGAAGTTGGATATGCGACCACAGTTGCATATTGTGCATATGTGCAATATTGTACTGTTTTGCGCTGTTTCATCGAGTTCCGCTGAATCTTCCGATGGTAGAGAAAGATGCGAAAGTCTGAAAAGGTTCTGAAAGGAATTTTGAGGTGAATCTAATGCCTGCATTCCAAAATTGCTATCATTTCGTATCGACATTTTTTGAGAAACCTAGAGAAACAATTCAACAGACTGCTATTTTTGGAGCTTGTTGAGCGAGCCCTAAACAGAAGCCATGAACAGCACGGAACCACAAATACCAATGAAAGACGCGATGGGCTATGTTAAGGTGTATTCACACCGGACGCAACGCGGTGCGGCACGTCCTCACGCGTTAGAATTTTCGTTCAGAATCTTAATAAATCTATAGTGCTGTTCACACAAAGACGCGCGGGCCCGCCGCGTCCGGTGTGAATGGACTTTTAGAGACCATGCGCTTAGTATGCGCATTGTGGAGTTGTAAAGCCTTGCGTACATCAAGTACCAGCGTTTTGAAATTGTCACTTGAGCACCTTTCCTTAAAACTCCCAGGTTTTTTAGTCAGCAGCACCAGCAATCTTAGTCAGTTATCTTTATCACCAGCACTGCACTTCTCAAATTAGTCATGCATTCTCACTTCATTCAGGTATGAAAATCCAACCTTAGAATCTCAGATCAACAACAAAAATGCTAAAACAATTGATCAGTGCTGTACATACGGTGCAAGATCTGCTTTATTGTTTCATATATATTTTTCATTTTGTACAAGGCGATTTTCAGATCATGAAAGTCATTCTTTTAAAAAAATGAACGTGAAGAGACAATTAAAGATACCGTCAAATATCGGATCGATTGTAGGGGAGCGCCGTAGCCATAGGGCATGCATACATGTATATACTACTAACATACATGTATGGTTCGTCAACTTAGGTGGATAATCAATTCGTTCACATCACATCAGCCAGACAGTAAGTATTTTGTTGTGGGTTGACGGAGGGAATATCAAGCCAAAACTCATGAGGAATTTGAATAAGGGTAGACTTTTAGATTCTAAATTTGGATCTTACATAGCCAGGTCATGGAGATCTACATGCATATACCTCATTCTCATACGATTAAATGCACCAAACACATGCTTCTTATCTTCAAACTATTCAAAAAATATATCATGTAGCGGTGCATTTTAAGACAGTACTTTCATTATTCTGACTTTTCACATTCGATATTTGCTCCCCGTTATAGAATATAATAGAGCATAGTAGAAATAATCTACATTTGTTCCACAAGGTTGGTAGTACTAGTACATTCACAAAAGTAAGGTCACAAAGAAAATGCATATGGTTAGAGAAAGATAAAATACATGAAGTACAAAATGAAACAACTAATTGATCACGAACAGGAAATAATGAGAGATTTTTGATATCGCTTCGCTTTTGTTTTAGGTTTAATTATTGAACAATTACTTCTTGACTGCAAGGGTCTCACAAGAAAAAAATCTCTCAATGAATGGGCAGGGTCCAACTCAAATGCTCTAGTATTGCTTTGCACATTTTTCCACCAGCTTCAATTAATGTAGTGGGTAATATCTCAACGTTTGAAATTCGTTTTACATGCTTTCGACCATTCGTAATTTGTCCTCAGAATTTTCACGAACAAAATGTAATACAGCCAAATCATCTGCATACTTAACGTACACTATTTTCACAAGCAGGAGACAGTTAATTAAAAGCTAAACAAAATGAAATAGGGCCCGACACACCTCCCTGTGGCACCCCAATATTCACTTTGATCCAAGAAGAAAAACAGAAAGCTTCAGTCATCACTCGTACATAACGAGTGATGTTATATTTTCATCGCTACATTCCTGCATTTATACAATTTCTAATTTTAATTAGATCGCGACCATCAGACTAATGGACTTGGCAGAGGAAGACGCTCATCGTCTATCACAGAGGATTCCGAGAAATCGTAGTTCAGGAAAAATATACTCATTGTCCCTTGTCCTGCTACAGTTCACGTGAGCATTGATAATAGATGATTTCAAAATGCTGCGTGGACTGTGGGGTTGTTACAATATTTATCATACAAGAAACAACAGCTCCGGGACAAGCCATAGGCAATCCAGTCTCTTGATCATTCATTTAAAATTCATAAGAAGTTCTACCCCTACGTGCAATCTTTATCTTGTTTCATTCACGAAGAGGTCACGCCCAGTGAAAACATATACGGAGTTAAACAACAGACGCTGGGACAGTCGAAAAGTCTGGCAAATGTTTTCATTTGAATAAAAACAATCAGGTCTCTTACAGGCCCTTGTTGATATGTAATTATTCATCAGTCATAAATATGTATATTATATCATTGAAACATCCAATCGGTAAACCAGTGATGAAAACAAAAATTAATTGACCCTCCACTGTCGAGCATGTTTTTTCTTAATTATTGTCATATTAAGATTGAAAAGGAACGAAACTCTATAATTATATAAAATTTATACAAGGTTGGTAAAAGATGTTTTAATCATTATTGTCATAGATCATAGTGATGAACATGAACAATAAAACAGAACTTCATAGAATACATGTGATTTCACAATCCATCACATTTTTCAATATAAGTGGCTCGAAGTCACTTGAAAATAGCCCTGCACAGCAGAGAAATATCTATATTCAGATCCGCATTTCATTACATCACTGACATCGAATGAAATCATTTAATGTGAGCAGACATGCTAGTAGGCCGGTTAATCCAAGGGCCGAATCAAAAAAATTAATTCCCATTTATACGTGTATTTTTGAAAGTATGAAAATCAAATGGTGTCTGTATGCATAAGGAAACATTTCATTGAAAATCAAATAGTGTTGAGACGAATGTGCATGCACACGTACAGCCCAGTTGGATAATTCCATACATTCGCCTGAATCACACAATAACATGATTTTGTCAAATTATCCTATCTCAAAACTTTGAAACTATGAGCTAGCAACACAGTATTAAGCAGCTAAACATCCACATTCTGCCACTTAAGTGTTGTTGGTCTCAATTTTTAGGCTACTTAAACTGCGATGTCAAACTCGTTCCATAACAAATGCATGCAAAGCAAACCTTCATCTGAAGATTTTTCGAAATGCTGAAATTTGAGATAGGATAGTTTTCGACGACTTAAAAGCAGTCCTCATCTAGAAATGACGCGATCAAACAATCGAAGATGCGAATATCATTTTATAAACATAATATATATGACCGACTAATTGTGAAATCCAATTAACAAAACTGGTAAATTAACTTTACTGAATTGGTCAACTGCGGACTTAGGCTTGATTCTTGAAGAAACACACTCTCATTAAACCGTGTAATCAAAAGTATTGTAACTGATCGCTGTTGTCAGATGTTGTTGATCGTCGGGGAATTAATTACCTTTCTCCTCTTTGTCGGTGACCGCGATTAAGAATGTTGATTACTCTTAAGAACAAGAAACCTGTATGCATAGACGTATTTGACTATCATTTGCGGGACAAGTGCATCCATGTTTTTACGGTCAACTTAAGTGATAGAAAATGTGTGATAGAAAATGTGCTAACATACAGTAGCTCAATGTGATGAACATACGCGTAAACGTAGACTACGAATAGTGAAACTATTGAAAAAAACAAGTGAATTCATATAAATACCACAAAATGAGAATGCAATTAGTTAAATCAATGAAAAATGAGCTTCTACTGAATAATGAGTGAACATTTAAGATTACTATACAACTTTAATGAGATATTGATTTCTTAAAAGTGAATTTTTGGCCTTTGTGACGTAGTTATATCAGCTATGCCTAAGAAGAATTACTGCTAAAAGAGTGGTAAAAAGAATAAAATGAGGAAAAATACTTACATTGCAAACTGCTACAACTGCAGGTTGCAAGTTAGCTAAGGGATATGATCTATTTGTCATATTGGGTCAATTGTGCAATCACTGAAACTTATACAATTTGCCATCTGACTTAAGGAGGCAGCACCTAGCAGACCTGCGATGTAGCACCTAGCAGATGCAGAGGAAGAAATTGAGGAAAGACTCATGTGCTAGCCTTAAAGAGGACTTGACAGGCGGGCCTAGCTGTGAGTAGGAGCAACTATATATAATAACTATGAGCTGACTATGAGCATATGCGTATGCGTATATAGATAGATAAAATTATGAGGTCGAAAGCAGGAACATGGGTTACGATTCATGTTTCAACTCCTCCTTTTAATTACACGACCAGCGAAAAAGTAAAAAAATGATGATTCTATCATGCAATTTTATTTCACAACAAATAATTACTATTACGGTTACAAAAATGAAGTGATATCCTACGACATTTCATTAAATGAATTTATCCTAGCATTTCATTAGAAAACATTAAAAAATATATATTGTAACAGTTTACCTTGTCTCAGTTGGAGGTACAAACAATGAATGTCTTAACGTCTTGCCGCTCAGTTCTCATGAATTTGATTTATCTGCAAAAGAATTTCGAGACGGATTAGATTTTTGATATGCTCGTCTCATTAAAGAACTTCCTTCTGTTTGTGATGGATGCGGACCTGCATTTACCACTAACCATGGTCTCAATTGTAAGAAGTTTAGTAATACACCAGCATAATTAAATCCATGATATTGCCAGTGATCTAGTTTCATCAGCATTTGGTGATCGAAACGTGATAAAAAATCTGTTATAAAAGAAACCGATGAAAATCCATGCAGTCCGGCTGGATTAAGAGTTGACATCATTGTAAGAGGTTCGACATTCAGGTGACTAACCTTGACGCCGAGTCATACGAGGACAAACCTGCAAAAGAAATTTTGCGAATGGCAGAGCAAAGGAAAGAAAGCAAATATTAAGACTCCTGCAAAGATCTTCGAAATGATTTTAGTTCCCTCATTTTTTCATGCGATGGCCTCTATGGACCTCAGACAACATTATTCATCAAAGTCTTATCGATGAAGTTGTCGGGAAAATGGCAACATGATTATGCGGCAGCAAAATGTTTTGTGAAAACAAAGAACAATTCACGGCTCGAGAATCAAGTGGGTAAGAGGATTGGGGTTTGTAGATGGTGCCGGGATTCCACCATTTGACTTACCTGTCGTTTCACATTTTCTTTAATGATACTTTCTTTTGTTTTTTATGTATCTGCTGCTTGAGAAATAAAGTATTTATAATGAAAGAATATTTGAATGTTACACATTTGTTGAACGAACTTGGGGAATAAATCTCACTCCCTTCGATTTGGATGAAGTCGCATCCGAAAATAATCTTCATGGTGATGATGTTCTATTTCTAAAGAAATTTGAACCAAACTTTGACACACATTTTGCTCAATAAGCCTCGACAGACATTTCACGCTCTGAATCTCATTTCAGTTATGTCATTTACTGCACAGCATAAAATAAGATGCACTTCTGAATTTCATTAAAACCATTTATCATGCCACCAACGCCATGTCAAGATATAAGCTTTTAAGGTCCAATGCATGTTAAAAGTCCATCCAAATGTAAGTTTTAAAAATGCTTGAATCTGTAAAATCATCGCATTTTGAATAACTAATTTAAATTTTGGCCCAAGCCTATTGTAGTTCATCTATTTTTATTACAAATTTTGCATTGCCCTAAGTTTTTTTAAGAAAAGAATGTCAATTCGGGTTGTAACAATTAAAGAGCAGCGCATCATAACAAACATCTTTGATTTTCACTCTAATTTTAGAGCGAGTGAACAAAACATGTATAAACTGAAATTAAATGTATACAACGATCATATTTATGTATCTGCGGATTTTCTTTCATCTCTCCGACGGATCAGTGTTCACATTGTTAGACTTCATTGGAATATGAGCAGCATGCAAATGTCTCTTTATATGCAATAGTAGGCATACGTATCATGTACCACTTCGTTCTGACTGACGATTAATTGACATTTTGAAATCATGTCCTAATATCTTCAGACTGGAATTCCAGATAGAGATCATTCTGTACGCCCTTGGTGCGCAAAGCGTTCAAACACTCATTACTGCGAATACAATTGACCCCTGGCATCATGTTCGATTACTGCTAATATCTGAAATTCTATATGCATTTTTCTAGCCTTAAAATCTTAAAATAATTTCCTGATCGATTGCGCTGGAGTTTATTTAAGTATCGAGCTGCTTCATTCGAGTCTTTAACTTTAAAAACTGATGACACTTTTCACTCAGTTCAAATTCCAACTGCCAGAAAAATTCACTCTCAAAAGAAGACACGTCTATCCGTTGGCATAGAGTAAAACACTTTTACCACACGCTATGGCAAATTTTCAGCTAATTTTCAAGACATGAATCGTAGCATTTATATAATGGAATCACGATTTGAAGTGAGATTCAGCAATAAAAATACTTTTCCCTCCATTTTACGATTCCATGAAATTCAGATCTACTCCCTCTTTGTATTTGTGGAGGCTCCCAAACGTCCCGAAATTGGATTATAGTTTGCGTTTCATTGTCAATAACCTGAAAAATCATCCGGCATTCCACAGGAGTATGACAAAATACCTTTGACATTCACGAGGTGTTATACAAGTTTATGAATGAAATTAATCGGCAAACATCTATCGTTTACACCAAATCGCAGTTCACTTGAAAGCGAATAGTTTGTGTTATCAAAAATTACCATGAATTAAACTGAACAACATCTTATTTTGCCTTTATGGTTTGCTGTTACTACTTTGCATTAAGATAAACAATTTGACGATTGTCATAATATCCAGTATATCTATAATTTCTTTTGATAATTTGTAGTCAATAATAATCAGACTTGCTCAGACTTGCCTTGTAATCATTTTTCGCAAGGGACTGTTTCTATGTTTTTTGGACATCAAGATTTCTTGTGGATTTCCGTTTCTTTTTAACATAAAGCCCTATGGGCTTCTGATAAGTTCTTGTCGATTTTGAGAGAATGTATTGGCTCTAAGTAATACAGAGGTTGTAGTTACCACCCTCCGATCTCAGAAAGGCCTCACAATTTTGACTTTTATAAATTTTAAATGCCGAATGCTCAAATGGGGGTCATTCTTAAATATCCAAATGGATCTAGTTCGACACGATTCGGTGGGCCATACGCATTTTTTGCTTAGCTGTTATCCTCATGTTAGTGTATTGTTTTATAAATACGAGTTAACGAACGAATCATGCTGTGATAATCTATTATGCCATAGATATCGAAAACAACATTGGAAATTCAAAAGTTATGCAAATTATTAGAAAGTATTAAAAAATACTTTTTTGAAAAAAAGCTTCGCACTATTGGCTCATGTAAGTAGTCATTTCGATTCCTTCTCCTAATCACTTGTATTCACTTGTATTAATTATTTTCTTTGTTTTTCGGTTATTTTCACTCAATTTATTAACTTTATCTATTATGGATTGACACTATACAGTATATTGTCCCAATTAAGAACATCCAATCAAACATCCTTGTACATGCTGCAAATTATAAATGCTGAGAGGCATTTAGAAAAGTACAAGAGAGAAGTGCAAAATTCATAGCATCTTAATTTATCATGTTGCATCATCAAAGGCGCATGTTCTCTGGTTGATGGTCTCTTGTCGAGGACTGAGAGAGCTATTTTTGAATAGACAATCTCAATATCGGTTTGTTGCAATTTGAACACTGCATGGGCTCCCTTTCACCATGCTGTGCTTTAGAATTTGCTCTTACATAGAGAAGTTTGCTCGATGAACATATTTATAAAGAAGAATAGATTTTTCCTGAAAATGGTTCAGGAAAATCCAGCACCCTCACACCGACTAATTGACCCGCACTAATAAAGCAAAATCCAAGGAAAACTATCGAAGTAGTTGTGGAAGACCGGTTTCGCTATTTTGAAAAAAAAGCTTTATCAATTCCACTTCACAGTAAGATGACAGGACTGAATGTCGGTAATAACATTAACAATAAATAGTGGTAATTTAGTCAGCATCTTGCCGAAAAATGCTGTTTGATACCAATCGACAGTGGTGTCGATATTATCCGATAATTCTGCATCGAATCCACACATCAAAATATTTTACAAAAACTAAAGAATTTGACGGAGCGAATGCTATTCTTTGAAGCTACATCTACTTATGCTATGGAATAACCAAGCACTTAGCCGTCAGATGCCGCGTGAAGGAGATGACAGAGTCGCACTGATCGGGGTAATACATTGTAGACCTCGGCGACTCACTTCACGCTTCGATATCTGTGAGGATGAGGCACTCAGAAGCGTTCCACCAAGCTTCTGTTGTACCTTTCAGAGTTAGCTATAGTTAGTGGTGCAATTTACTGCACGCATGGATGAGTTCCTGAAGTTCGTTGAAGCTCCTAAAGCTTCGTTAAGTTCCTAAAGCATTGTTTTGGAAAAGCGGCTTAACTGTCGATATTACTCGAGTTTACCCTACACCCTATTGACAGCAATCACTAGTCTTTTGAGGCAGAACAGGTTAACTTACTAAATCATTTCAACATCCATATTTATAAACAGCTATATACAGTTTTATTCACATACATGTATATTTGCTATTTGCTCTTAGTAAGTTACATTATGCTGCATGAGTAATCTATCATCCATCTTTTGTTTCGTATATTTCCCTCGTATTCACCCTTTGTATTTGTGTTTGCTTTGAATCTTTATTTACAGTAGAATGTGATCACACGTAGAGAGTTTTATATAAAGAAACAAATTATCAAAAAATCAACAAAAATTGACAAAATAAATATACAAGTTTTTATCATGAACTATTTATATGTCGACAATGATGACTGCGGGTTAGAGCAGTTATTATTGACAAGATTGATGCTTTCATCTGCTTATTTCATTGAAAATATTTGCTTCAATTAATATTTAGCATTCAAGACGCATATGGCAGATATTTTATTTATCACTATTTTTGCTCAGCATCTCACACATAAAAAATCGAATTTGTAGCAGTATGTCTACATTATCTATTTGTCGTCAGTCAGGCTTTATAAGCTGGTATCCTATGATCTATTTGCATATTACGTCTTGATGATGCGTTATCTTTTCTATTAATGATTGCTTTCTTTAATAGAAATTGGTGATGTGAAAAAATACTTGAAGTATCTGCAATCAATGAGAATTTCAGATTAAATTTTATTCTATACGAGCACAAAAGTAAACCACACCTAGTAGTCACATTGCACACTGTATTGTTTGGCTTTTAGCAAGCCATTCTACAGGGTTTGATTGCCATAATTTTCCAATTCACAAAGAAAATTAATTTAAGTTTGCAGCAATAGTCAATTGAAATAACTAACGCATTGAAACTTTATGTGTATGACACGAAGTAAGTGATAATAACATCACTCATGTACAGTATACTGCTTAAATAGCAAAGAATAGATATGGAGCTAGGGAACAAGAGTGTCTATAAAAAACGGTGTTGGCCGAGGTATAGAATTTTTAATATATTTAAAGTACTTGGATGTATATGAAAATGGACGATGTTTCTGCTCTAACATCAAACAGGATTCGCTGTAACAGACTGATCATTTTCAAGAGGTGTCACATAGGTCGTAGTAATGTCTTTCAACAACAATATGTTCATCTATATTTATGTGTAATGTGCGAACTCGGTAACACATTGACAGATGCCGGATAAAATTACAGGGTGAGTCAAATTAAATATCCCTATTTTAAAAAGTAGATCACCAAAATTCCATCCAATTTTTGAATGCTATATATTATTTTTATTATTTTAACCACTTGAGTGTGGCCAACAGTTTTGTGAATTTTGGAAGTTCATAGATATGTTAACTTTTACCATATTCGAAGATTTTGAATTTGAATTTTTCTAGTTTTACATGTTGCATGTGTTGCATATATATTGCTTCACAATACTTTCGACAGTTGATTTGTAAATATTATTTATAGGAAAGTTGTCCAATTCTGTATGAAGTCGATATGGAAGTCAATTGAGCTGTTGAATGGCCTTCATGGTAATTGGATTAGCCATAAGATAGCCAAACACTTAAGGAAAGCACTTTGAAATTAGTGGAATGAGTTTTGACTCTATTGAAAATATTGCTTTGTGAGCTCTAAAAATTCACACATGAATCGCTGAACGAAGACTATAGGCCAGGTCAAACTACGATTAGATTTAACAAATCCGTTTTATCTAAATAAATCGGTTTCGTGTGTTAAACCATCGCAAGCATTTAATCGCGATATAGCCGCAATTTCGACACTCGATCATGATATTGCGATTTGATGAAACTGTCTGGTACATGTGATCGGCTTTGTCAAAGCTAAAACTTGCTGAGGTCAAAGATAGGATTTCATGGTGTCCTAAGATTTCGATTGAACAACATTCGATGTCAAGATCGGATTCATCGAATATTGTGAACAGAAATTACAGTGGAAATGTGATCAATCATGAAAATATAAAACGCGTTTTATCAAATCGTTATATGACATTGATGAACATGAAGAAAGGAACACGTGGTAGGCGATGGGGTTATCCGGAAACTATTTCGCTGCTGGAAGGCGTAATTGACAACGCCCTCGATTATGCCTATGCGAAAGGTTATGTCGACAGCAGGATTAAATTTTTTGAAAAGGAATCTTTCAAGAAGATCAAGGAAGAAGGAGGAAGAACCAGTGAGCAAATGAATGTCCGATTGGAGAATTTGTTTAAGGAGTACAGAAAGGTAAGTGAAGCATTATGAGATTATTCATCATAGTTTATTACAATGTGCATCTAATGCAATATGGATCATGTTACGCTCTCCTTTATTTTCAGGTGTTGAAGGACAAGGCGACTAGTGGTAACGGTGACACAATCGAGGAGCCATTAGACCTGAAAGTTCAGGGTAGCACTCAAATGTTTGATTTGCTGTCCGATTTGGATTCTCGTGTACATGGACATGGATCTTCACTAGGTCCTAAGACAGTTAGAGACGAAAGTGGAATCGTCTATAAGCGCCCAGCAGAAGTGGGAGAAAGTGGAACGACCACGGACAGGGGACAACCACCTGCTAAGAAGCCAGCTCCAACTCCAAAACTTAGCGAGGCTCTTAATTTCCGTCGGATGTGTGACAATCAAAGTGACTGTCTAGAGAATTTGCTTAACGAGCAAATGGAAAACGAACGAGTACTTGATCGATATCAGAGATGGATTTGTGAATCTGACAAATGCTGTAGAGAATCTGACACAGCAGCTGATTCAAAATCACCAACACAATCCATTGATTCCAGGTTCCTTCCTTTATTCCTCTGATACTACAACATAGGCCTAGCAGTAATTTGTATATAGTTGTTGGTACATGACAATATATACATGTGTATGAATGAATGAAACATGGATATGGTGTTTTCGCTTCATTAGACTTTGGAATTGGGGTGATGTGACACATCTTAAGCGCCGTAGTTTAAAGAAAAATGAGCATGTAGGCATACAGTCATCACTTATATATAACAAACAAAAATTAAGTTTATTAAATAATTCTTATATCCTTTTTGATTTTTCAAAGTCGAGGTATATAAAAGTTGCAATTATTCCCATAAAAACGTAGCAGAAAAATCCCAAGAATGGCAAAATGAATTTTTAAAAAGTTTTCAAGTAACATAATTGGTAAAGCGATTATGCAAAGTTGCAACAGATAAACAAACATCGCACGGGAAAGTCAAGCCTGACTTCGCAGGAACTCTGTTCTCTTTTGTCATTAGAATTCTCCATATGCACTCCTGTGCACCGATTACATTTTCCACTTTTGACCGTATTCTCGAAGCTTGCCTATTAAATGTTGTTGTACAGCGGTCGGGTTTCTATAAAGTGTCAAGCACTTAGGGTGGTATCCAATGTAGGCAGAATCTCCCAAAACGTAATGGTCAGCTGGTAAATTATCCAACCATCTTCGTAGTCGAGGACTCCATTCTATGGCGTTCTTATCGTGAGCTCTTCCACTGACCCCAGTTAGGACATGAATTAGTTTGCCATTCAAATCACAAACATATTGAATGTTCATAGAGTCGTAGCATTTCCCCGGCCTCGCAGAATAGAAATTGTCTACACCATGATCAGGTCTTTGGATCTTCATTAGAAAGCCGTCCAGCAGTCCGATTATTTTCTTTTCATCCACATATCGGCTTGTCATATCCCCAATTTCCTGTACAGATGGCAACCTGATGTAATGGGAAGCCGTAGAACTCAAGTATGAGGCGACCATTCTACTATACAGTATCATGGTCGGCTTGGAAATCCTTTCGTTGCGAGCAGATTGTCTATAGTATCCACCGCCGGAAATGTATGAGACGAAGGCCTCCACCATTTTACAGCTAACCCTGTAATGACATTTGGGATGATCCACCATGCGATATTCATGGAATTCTTTAGAAATTTTGGCTAGGTCTCCTTTCGATAGACGGTATGTTGAGGAATAATCCGCATCTGATGAAGATATGGCTTTCATACGTTGATGCTTCGGGCCATGAGTCCTTACAACTCGTGCTGCAGCCAATAGATTCGCAGACATGTTTAATCGTGTTTCTGACCTCTCTCTTCGATTTACGCTATTTAACCACCTAGTGGTTTAACAAATCTCACATTGCTTAGCATGCCGCGAAGTTGTCAATGCCATTCACTTGCGGTCGTTTAACAAATCCGTATCGATTTGACGAAGTTCTTGGTTTTGATAAAGCCAAAGTGGTCAGAAGATCGATTTAACAAAACCGATTATGCTACCAGAACAGTGGAGGTCAAACTTCGGATTTACATGAAACCGTTTAAAAATGGTTTTGTTTAACAAAACGGACGTTTTATTGAAACGGTTTTAATTAATCCAAATTTACATGAGGTCAAACATGCGTTTACAGGAATCCGCTTTAATATTGCTGCGATTTAATAAAACGGTTTTATCAAAACCAGTTTGCTGAAACCGATTTGTCAAATCTAATCGAAAGTTTGACCTGGCCTTATGTACTGCGAGGTTCGACGAAATGTTTGAAGAAGTGGAAGTCGCTGTGGAATACAAGAAAGCTGTGGTCTACTCAACTAGTAGCGGCTACAGTCTTCCGCACCTATCAATCATCCGTGTGCAGGACTCATCAAGAGACACGACTGAGGGCCTATCGCAGCCGAAGGACAAATCGTCTTACTGACCGACATCTCGTGACTCGCATACGGTTTGCAAAGCATTGTCAGATGACGATGTCTCAATCCATCGAACAAGGGAAGTACTCGAAGAAGTTGACTGACCAAGAATCAAATGACTTGGCCTCATTGAAAGCAGAAATCAAAAGGCATTTGATGAAGTGTCAGTCGAGGGACATGCCAAACCCTCATTTCAAGCAATCAAGCAATAAAAATTGTGGCGAAGAGTGGAGAAAGGTCAAATTAATCATGGTGACTAAAGCTTGATTCACTTTCTTTCTTTGATTCATCATGCCTATATTTTTACAATTTGTTATACACTACATAGCACAGTGGTCGCGTTCACATTTTTTAGTAGATGATAGAATATATTCAAATAACTTTTTTAGCTGTAAATTTGAGTTTTCAGGCATGATTTTATGGATTAGATATCTAAAAAGTTGCATATCTATGAACTTCTAAATCCGTAATATTATTGGACAAACTCAGATAAAGGTTTGAAATAATATATCGCATTTAAGAATTGGATGAATTTTCACTGATCTACAATACTTTGAAAATAGGGACATTTACTTTGACTCACCATGTATATACCGTAAGTCGTCAAGAAAAAAACCCATAATTTTCTTGAATGCCAGATTGGTTCCATTTGATCATCCAAGCTTTTCAAGGGCTAATGTTTATAATGACCTCAAATGATCATGAAATAAGTTGCATACATAATGGTAAGCGAACTACATAAATGTCACGAATGAAAATCTAAAATTCATAGACATCGCAAAGGAATAGTTTAGGCGGGTGTCATCAGTTATCATCAGGGGATCAGTTATGAGTATCCATTGCCTGTGAGATCGATCAGAATTGGGAGGTGACTTCAGTACCGGGTTTACGTTGAAGGGAGGATCACTCTTTGAATATGAGGAGAATCTGCTTGCTCACGAACAACACCCAATTTTCTTTGCACTTAATTTACTCGGGTCCTTAATCTTAACGTATCATCCGCTTGCCCTAGGCCGTAGCAGCCTCTGCATTGTGGCATGTAGATCTCATCCTTCGAGTTACATTCCACGCTATGTTTTGTTAAAAAGTGCTCGCTTCGCTGTTGCGTTTATTTTATAGAATGCTGTCCCTGTGATAATTGACCTGCAGCATTTGCATCGTGAATCTCCTCATTTTGTTACACCATTAAGTGTTGTACGATTATTATATGATAATATGAGTACTAGAGATGGAGGTTGACGATAGGATTTTGCACTAATTCTTTGAATGTATCAGTGCAATGAGCTTCAAACTTGAAAAATTTGGAGTTATTAAATTATTGTAAAATTTAGGGTTATTTGAATTGTATGTGCATGTCTGTGTACAAAACGTTCTTGCTAAACAAGTACAATTTCAAAACTGCTCTAATCTACATGTACACGGGTGTCTCCAGCTATATTACATTGAGCAGTATAGTAGGCCAATGTACGTGTATAATCTCCATTAGATTATCATTTTCAAGTGTACCATTAATTTTCTTATTTCCATTGTATTTTGTAAGTTATTCATCTGGTATTTAAATAGGATGTCTGAACTTGCGTCTGTTATTATTTCAATATTAGCCAATAATTTTCAGTCTCAAAAGTAAAGAAAGATCATTCATCATCAGAACAAGAAACCTTTAAGTTGTGAACATGACGATATAATGAACAATTTGTAGATATTTGTGCTATTGAAACCTTCATTGTGTCATTTAAACTTCTTAGCTAAGTGAGATGATGAGACTCCTGAAAAATGTGATCACTGACATGAGAATGAATGGATGGATACACATGTGCATTGAGCAAATGAATAAAACTTAATCTTATCTCAAGATACATACAGGGATGAGATGCACAGATCGAATTACAGTCTAATTACTGTACTGCAGAAGCAAAATGCAGCAATCAGTTGGAAAATAAAATTGGTCTGTGTTGTAAGTCTGTTATTTGTTCTCAATTCAGAATTAGAAACAGCTTCTATTATTTTTCGCTTGCTTCAGTCCTTTTTGATAATAACTGACTCAGAAGTTCGGCTGATGTCTGCGCTCATGAGTACGTTGGGTCACTGCAGAAGAAGAACACATGTCTTTGATATCACCCCTAATATATTTACTGTACACATGAGCATAATTTCTAATTTGCAAAGGCTCTTTATTTTTAATCCTTGATCAGGGTTCTTTGATGAAAAACATCAGGATGTGATCATCTCTGATTAATGCCCATTTACTCGCATTATCAATTTTTACTTCCGAGACCATGGAGGACACTGCTTTGTAACCAATATTGCACATTGCAAGCTAAAATATATCGATGCCTAGTTTCCATCTCAATCGGGTAACTATAGGCCTACTTAGTGTCATCAAGGAACACTATTATGTGGTTGAATGGTCTTCGTCGTTAGGCTTGAGTTAAATGATGCATTATTCAACCTTTTCCGGATCCCACCGACTATTTCCAACATTGCTCTTGTTCATCAAGTAAATATTTATAGTTTCTACTTTACCCATAATGTGAAAAGGAAAGTACAAATGGAATGCATGCACTAAAACACATCTTAGAATCTGAAGACCACTTTTCAATCGAACCTATGTGCGCATTTAAAACATGTTGGTCCGAAGACAGTGGACGAAAAACTATCTACGACACTGATGTAGATCGTTATTAATATTATTTTAATATCGTTATTTCTATTCTACATTTATTTCTGAACTAGTGTAAGTGCCATGACATAATGATTTTGTTACAACGTTAGAGTTTGGAAAGGATTTATGCTGCGGTGTAGGTTACTTATCCTCCTTCAAACTTGAAAGCATCTATTGATGATTTAATTGCCATTATCTTGAAGAAAAGAAAGGATATCAATCCTATCAGTCAGCACCTAAGCTTCGATGAAAGTTGTCCAGCAGATCACTTTTCTATTCTGATACTCAGCACTATTAGGAGATATAAATGAGTACTCTATCACAATTTGCGCCAATTATGAGCTGATTTTAGACAGATTGAATTCAGTTATTGTTCACATGTCACTTATCACGATGGGCTGCTTGGCATAGTATTTCATTTGGCACAATTGGTTTCATTCGATATAAAGCGTGTATTAGAGTAAATCACATATAGCGCACTTCTTAAGTTTTTTATAAGCCCTGAATTTCGTCACGTCATTCAAACCTTTGTACAAAACTGCCGCTAAAACGTAATAATTTTAATAATTAGTATGGTAATCTAAAAGATATGACTCCATCAGTCTTGCCATAATCATCCGTTGTCCAATTGAAATCGAATGCAGACTTGGAATTATGAATATTGATATATTGCTCATTCCTTGACATACCATTTATTCACGGTTTTAGTAGTGATGGCAATACATTTCTTTTCTTTCTTCGCGAAAATACATTTGCTCTCCAAATTTTATTTTCAAATTTATGATCTACGCTCTATTCATCGTGCACTGCAGTGGGTATTTACTGTTATGTATGACGGCTTTGTATCAGCCGAATAACCGAATGCATGTATTTCACCGACAATGTGAAAAATAAAAATGACAAAAAAAAGTTAGATTGTCTAAGCTCGTCAGTTTAAGAGATGTATAAACCAATTTAAAATGATGGAACAAGTAGGAACTTACCAAGTGTACAGAACAGTATTCTCAAGGCATTGTTTGGATGGCGAAGAATGTCTTTTCCATCTTGTGAATTGCTTTGAATTCCATGAAGATGCTCCATTCGCCAACAGATCTTCAGATCTGAAGAATCAGATCATCGAGCTCGAGGTTTGTTGATAATGCTAGTCCATTAAAGCATTGTTCAAAAAGTTCGCATGCTTTTCGGGAGAAGTTGGTGGTGAATGCGCATTTCCATGTTTGTATGAGTGTGAGAGTGTGAATTGATATCAACTGTGTATGACACCCGCACTGTGTGGACTGCGTGAATTGCATAAACCCATTTCGCTGTCTCATCTTCGATTCGATTGTTTAGTGCTCGATAGAGTGTGCCCTCTCATTAGCCTTACAAGATGCGAATCTTGACTTCCAGGAAAATGAAAAAGGCGAGTTCCTGTGTGATAGATAATAGTACTCATCGTATTAAAAAATGTGTGCACTAATATCATCCTACATATTACAAACATGCACATGTGCATTTTTTCACCATTCAAGATTTCAAATAATCAAATGAAGATTAAAATCCTGTGTATATTGTTCCATGCCCGTCTATTACATTGTATCTCAAATGTTGTGACTCCAATGATAGTCCGGCAGTCAGAGCGAGTTTCTGCAAGGAATGAGGCCACATCTGCCGAATTCTATCTGGTCTTTTAAAAGTGGTCATCCAAAGTTAAAAAAAATTCACGAAGCTTCCGACTTGAAATCACTTCCTCCAATACATTTGGAAAGTTGTGTTTGGGTTGTAAGCTTGAATAATCATTGTTTGTAGTCTATGATCTCCATTTTAATTTCTTTTTTCATGCAAAAGTGGTTGTCTCGTCCAATTTGGAATTGACACAACTCACAAGAAATGTAGATAAATACAGGTGCATAATAATAAATGAAATAAATCTCTAAAAGTAAAAGCATTTGCATCAGAAAAATGTCTTCGGACATGAACAATTTAAGCACGAAAATTCCTTAGCATACGCAGAGGCAGCGGCTCGCCCCACAAGGGTTTGTCAATGGGGTTCAAAAATTGCCCAAACAAGCTTAAAGTATCTAGAATGCCTGAACAATCTGAAGGACTATGCAGCAATCTGCTCTGTGCCCAGGTGTACTGGCACTCTGCAATCTTTATGAAGAACATTTAGCGTTTCAGGCTATTCTCATTAATCCATTGTTTTGTCTTGACAGGTGGAAAGGAAGTCTTTACAAACTGGTGTGGTTGGATCTCATGATATACGTCGCAATTTATTACATATTGAATCTGGTATATCGCTTTGCGCTGAATGAAAGTCAAAAGAGGTGAGTGTCAAGAAAGTTTGCGGTGTATAGGAAAAGGCATCATATTGGTACTGAATGAGCAGTTCTATATTGTATAGCATGTACACAACTTACAAGTACAAAGGACCTAAAGAAATCTTGAAAATTTCATGATATGATGAGTGGGGAAAATTGACCGTTAACTGTACTATATCAACAGAAAATGACCATTGTTGACAGTGCTAATCATAATGCGAATGTGGCATATCAGGCATTATGCCTGAAAGCGAATTAAAGTTGAAAGTAGACTAATATTAAATATTATTTCATCTTTTCACACAATTTATAAAGTACATGTGTGATGTAATTGGATGGGGCAATGTGAACCTTTTCATTGCTGTTTCAAAGCAGACAGTTAAATGTGGAGTGCCATAAAGCTTATCGTGCACCACGCGTCTCACAAGACAGTGAATTATTTTTTATTTTTTGATTTTGTTCCGAAAACACAACAGCTGCATATATGCGGGGGAAAGTACAAAGGAATCACATAAAACAACCAAGCGTCTGGTCAGTCCTTGATCTTGGCGATTTAGTGTCGGCTTCATAGCTTTGATGTAGATATTTTCAGCAATTTCTTTCTCTTTTTGATGATGGTAGTGTGCAATTATCTTTTTGTGTTATCCACTATCCATGATAAATTTTATAGAGTCTTGGTAATTTTGAACTCCTTTGAGGTTTATGCAAGAATTTTGTATCAGACTAGAATTGTAGCAATTTATTTCTCTGAAGATACGCCGAAACAATAATTATGTGTTTATCAAAAAACAGTGTTTGTCTTCAGCTCGAAAAGGATTTTATGAAACTAGCTAAAATCAATTGCGACATCAGTTTCTGTAAATCTTGCACAAGCCTACTGTCATGAAATGGGCAGATAATATTATATTTGGTGTATTTACTCATTTGGAAGCAGCTACTGCAGCTTTTCTGCATGATATGCGTATAATTGGGTAGTAGCAGACAATATGCAATTTGCATGCATTCTCAAGAGTCTCTATTTAACAAATATTCGGCGCCGCTAAACTATCCTAATGTATTCAAGCATGCTCCCACCGTTGTCTTAGGGCGCTTTCATGCAATTACTGATCAAAATGTATCGCTTATCAAAGACATCTACAATGAATTTCCAACTGATGCTCAAAATTATCAATGATCATTTAAAGAAGAGGAATTCAAGTGATGAATTTTCATTTATAACAATAAGCTGATGAGTTAGTTAAGAATGATGCTACCACTGGAGCAAGGTGAGCATGCGCCAACTGTGCTGTTTTGCAATTTTGATCCAATTTTGATTCATAGGAGCATTAAGATCAGGGTTGGGAACTCAAAATAGATCGGGGAATATGGGGTTACATCTTTACACACTCGATATCATCAAATCTTGTAAAAGGCTCGAGTATAAATGACATATTTCCAAGATTTAAACAAGCAGTGTGAGGAATTTTGATGGAATAGAGAATACACTGAAAAGTCATTATCATAGCTACATTATATTATTTGACAAGTATTTAGATATCATGTTTTCGAAGTAAAAAATTGATCCACCACAAATTCTGAGATTGATATGTTATGCTAGTGTCATTTCTATGTGGTATTATAATTAATATATATAAAAGTTAAATATAATTCCGGGATTGTCACTTCTTTGTCGATATACTTGTTCTTCATACTACGGCTGACGAGTGACAGCATAATTTGACTGTAGGTTTTTGAATTTTTCATCTTTACTACATGTGTGCAGTCTGTTACATGCACATCAAACATTTATCTGATTTGTAAATTTAAACTTTCCTTTCCAAAATATACGACGTAGTTTCCTTACATTAATAGCATGGGAGTTAAAGAGTTTGTGAGTTTGGAGTACTTTGTTGAGAAATTAGAATTCCGTTGTTTAAGTATCGAATTCAGCTTTTTGCACATGATGGAATGCTTAGATGTCTGTGCTTCACTGGTGAATTGCTTCATTTGTAGCTATGTTTGTGGCTAGAATTAATAACATTTCCATGGAATTCTACCACAGCATGGTTAAATACATAAGATAATAAATTAAAATGTGGTTGTGTCAATTTTATATTAAAGAATGTTTCGGTCGACGACTGGTCTTTATTCAATTGATCCTGTCCAGTTACTAACCATTTGAGTTATTAGCAGATCAGCTTACCAAGAGATGAAAAATGAGGCTAATGAAATGCCTTTATGAAATTTTGAAGAGTTCTGGTCGAGCATAATGCAACCACACATCGATTGTTCTTTTTGTTTTACTGTCGAGTACTTGCTCCACAAAAAAGGAAACACTAGTAGCACATGTGAAAACGTTTGATTGTTGCTATGACGGTAGAGCATACATCTGCTGAAAACCAGTATCAGATGTAGGATACATTGTCGTTATAATTTGCCGTATTCTCTCTTTGTGTCGCAAGGGCCATAATTAATTATCTGAGTAATCATCATAATCTTAATTATAGAGTGCGTATTAAACACTAATAGATGGTGCGTCGTTATTTTCTACCCGCTTGTGAGAGTGCGTGGCAAATAGAGAGTGAGTTATTATTTGAGAGGGCGTCATAAAAAGAAAGAATATGGTATTATGAAGAATTTCCACATGGATCGAGTAGATCAATAGGATGCACAATGCACATTATATGTGCATTATATATTTTCATGCAGTATGTATAACGATTTTCGTACACAATGCGATGAAGCAATCAGATTTTACCTCATGTATTCTGTAGTGTCACTTATTCACTCTTGCTTTTACGTGTACTTCCGGTGAATCCACACGATGTGCATGGGCCGGAGGCACACAGAATAAATCATTAGCTAAAAGCCGCAAATTTAAGAATGCCAACACAAGCTTCAACTTCTTGGTTTTCTTGATATTGCCAGAAGTATTGCATCATCTCCACTGATCCACTCCAAAGGAAGACCTCTGTGAATGGCCCTTTGTCAGCTTGTCTAGGATAAGAAGAAAAAGGAGATGACTGAGCACATTTGCTTGACTTCCTGTGAAGTTTGTTGCGGTACATCGGCTACAAGTTCAAAACTTCTACCATTCACACAAGAATTTGAAGCACATTTTTTCTTATTGACTTCTGTATGCTGCATCTTCTTGACTTTTAACTGTATTTGTGTGCTATCTATGCAGATTGCATCATTCAGTATTAAATTGACTTCTTCGCATACCACAAAAAGATGATAGAGAAATGCACTCGATGACAAGGCATTACATATGGCTAATGACTTAATCAGATTAAAGCTTTACCTTCTATCCGATAATTACCCTATTTCTATCAAATAGCCTTTGGTCATCTGAGTTGCTTTACATTCGCTGATCGGAATGATGAAATGGATAACACATAATAATTACATACGCTGATGAAATAATTTCCACACGGATCTTTGATCATACAATGGCTTATATTAGTGTTCGAAATACTCAGTAATAAGAAGCAGGCATGATTTTCTTTTAGAAGACAAATTTGAGGAATGGTGGGCCCAGGAATCTATAGTGTACATAGCACTATAAATAATCTAATGATAATATAAATAATATATAATCATTATATAGTATGATGATATATAGTAGATGATATAAATAATTTACAATAATCTATGTACATAGTGCACATAGTGTACATAGAGTACATAGCACATACAGTAAGACACATGCAATCTCATGTAGACCAATGTTTGAGCTTTCGTGCCGCTGAGTGTACAGATTATATTTCATGACTACCTTTTTGAATAAGTCCGCTTGATTTATTTACACACTTATCAAAATCAATGAACAGTTTGTTAACAGATAATAACAAAAGTTGGTCACAGCATTACGCCAAACCCAGTATCATTATATCATCCTTCATTTCATGTGCTATATACGTACCAAATAATAACAAATACCAATATGTTTTAATACCTTCAAAGTTAAGAGGAGATGGAGTTTAGTCCTGAGTGCAAGACAAATTGCTCGATGCTCTTTTCACAGGTGACAAACCTCTGTCTTTTGTGAAGTCTTGTTTGGAGTAATTTCAGCATGTACGGCACGCTATGAATAAGTCTTATGTTTTTTTGTTGAAACCGCCGCATTTCAGTTTCGAGTCCCAAAGTCAAACTGCCTGTCTCTGCCCAGCCTTCGTGTGCTATACTTGCGGCTAGCAGGTACATGTCTATTGGCAGAACAGGTCGCAGTCTTGGGGTTCGAAGCAAGGAACACGTTCTTAATTGACTTCTTGTGGTCATCCGCGTCCACCACACAGTTCATTCCTCCCCAGAGTGCCATTACACGTCACTTGATAACTCGTGGATGTGACGTTAGTGCCACAGACCATTTTGCCATGTTATTTAGATAACGTCTGGCTACAAACGATTTTCCTCCAGATCTGTGTATTCATTATGACTCCGTCACAGGTATGTAGGTTGTTGACCACCGCTTTTTTCCACTGCTGTCCAGAATTTGCTAGAAAATGGTACATGCTAGCTGTTCCTGAACAATAACAAAGACAACACAAACAATAAAATCTACAGTCTATTGTAATGCGAAAGTGCAGCAAAACTATCTATGATTGACAGTGGGATGTGCAGAAAGTTGTTTATGAAAATGAAATATGTTGCTTAATTATGGACAAATAGTTTCCGTTTTGCGGACATTTTTAAAGTGCTGAAAAGTGTACTGGAAATGTACATGTACATCGCACATAAGTGCAATCAATTGCTTTTTAGACATATAACTGATAGACATGCGTTCATCGAGACTGAAACAAATTCACTACTGAGGCACTTCACAAAGAAAACAGTCCTCCGCGAGATCAAATCATTCGAATAAAGTCTTTTTCAGTATCTAACTCCAGATGCTCATTCGCAAAATCTTAGACGTGATAATCGATGCATTAGAACACGGAAAGTGAATTTGATAGTTTATAGCCGAAGCTTATTCTCGCAAGTAATGCGGAAGCGAGGGCACAGCAGTACCCAAGAGAAATTCAGCATTCATGCTTTTTTGATGAAAACCTGTAAATTTTCAGTATATCTCAGTTTATGGTCTTGCATTAAATATTTGACTTTGTTGCCAAAATTTAAAGGTTTATGCGCTTGAATGAGTTCATCGTTCAAAGCTTGCAGTTCGAACTTTTGCAATTGACACTTGAAAAAAACAATTTTAATGATTATATGATACCCTATCTTAAATGTTTTCCCTGCTCTTCTACTCATACATCTAACGCAGTAAATATCTATAATCTTTTATTGATTAATGAAAGCTTTATGCACTTAGTAGATAAATTAATGAAATGTTTTCAAGTTGCAGTTATAATCGAGCACTTCCTTGTTCAGAGTCAAAGTCATACGGCAGTTTCTAATTCGCCAGAATAAAGGTCTAATTTCTGTATGCGTAATCCTGAGGGATGTATGTTTAGGGGATTGAGTCTACCAAAAGCAACCCAAAGAAGATATTTTCTTGAAGAAAGATGGGATAAACAGGCCTGGGTTTTTTCTTTACATTCAACCAGATCACGTATGTAAAAATACTGCTTATTCTGGTTTGCAAAACTAGTGATGCTTTATCTCATGTCATTGTAATACTATGACTCTGTAAAAGGCCTTTAATCTAAATGGAAAAATCTGGAATCTGTAGCCTTTACTTAAAGGGCTTTTTGAAACATTTTTGAAACGCACCTTTTGCAAACATTTTGTTAGACTGCTTTAACCCTAATGACAGCTTTAATAGGTCAAATAGCCAAATAGGTCGACGTCAAAAGCAACTTAAAGAGACCAATCCATGATCAAAACGATCATTGATAAAATAACAAATTTGTCATTTATGCCAAAGAAGCATTTCTTCATACTTCTGATAGATCAAATTCATCATTGAGCATGAAAAGTGTCGCAGTGATGACGGAAAGAATCATTCTGTTGAATAACAGTTCATTCTGCTCACAATATCATGCACTTTGTAGAAACTTACATTCCATGTGGATATTGCTCGATCTGCTCGCATCTGTCGAGATCTTCCCTTATTACGACAGATCTAACAGCGTAGGCATCGTGACGATGTCTCACCTTGATCCTCGGAGCTCGATTCTTGATCCTGATGACCTTTGTATTCCTTGATTTGTCAAATCAAACATCGCTTGAGTTCTGGTAAACTGAAGTCCTTGTAAACGATATTCTTAAAATTAGACCATTTCTTTTACAAGGGTGATAAGTCCATCACGTCGATTATAATTAGAAGCTTTCTTTGACCAGTCAGGATGCGTGAAATTAAAATTTGCTACCAAATTGATGACTGCAACAACTAAGATTATGTTTAGAAAACGGATATAGTAATAGCCATCGTGATGCTTGAAATATTTTAGTATAGTTGTTTTATTACTAATAGTTGAAAACATTTTGGTACGTCCAATGAGGAGTTTCAAAAGAGTGTTGTTTTCGGACGATGTATTTTCTAGAATAAAAATGGTGTCGAACACACAATATTTCACGGTCTAACCAGACCGCGTCTTCAGGCGAGAGTGACAAACAAACGATTCGTGAAGTGCAATGTGAAAAATCAATAATACAATGACGACATCGATTTACGTGACATGTGCAGCAATCAACGGCAGATTTGCTTCAGATTGGAGGGCAATAATAATAATAATAACGAAGACAACAATCAAGGCATGTTAAAACACAACCAAGGACTAATTACAAAGTTTATACAAAATATACACAAAAAGAAGATTAACTAAATAACCCCAACAAAATTGCATGAAAGATAATGTACAAAATTAAATAAATAAATAAATAAAATAAGAAAATAAATAAATAAATAAGGAAGATAAGCGGAACGTACAATCAAATATCTTCATATAGACACGGTACATATAGCTCACAGCGATTGAGACAAGGCAGTTGCTTTGAGTGCCAAGCCTCTAAGAACAAACGTTTCTTGTAGTTGGCTTCACGACAGACGATTTCAGCAGAAGACCAGTCGATGCGATGGTCCTCTTTGAAGGCATGCTCTGCCAAGGCAGATTTGTCGGGCTGGATCAAGCGCAATGCCGATTTGTGCTGCTTCAAACGGGTACCAAAGCTGTTGCCAGTTTGACCCACGTACGTTTTGTCGCAATCACCACACGGAATTTTGTACACAACATTTCTTGTACATATAGCATCAACTTTGTCTTTCGGGAGTTTCAAAATGTCTTTCAATTTACGGACAGGTTTGTGAAAAACAGAAATGTTGTAGCGAAAAAGAATACGGGCTATATTTTCAGATACACTTGAAATGTAAGGTAAAACAATTTTACAATCAACTGATTCCTTATCACGTCTTGGTCTGTTCGAAAACGAACTGCTCTTAATTCGTTTTATTATTATTATTGCCCTCCAATCTGAAGCAAATCTGCCGTTGATTGCTGCACATGTCACGTAAATCGATGTCGTCATTGTATTATTGATTTTTCACATTGCACTTCACGAATCGTTTGTTTTATTACCTGTTCTGAAACTTCAACTACAGCTTTAGATTCCTTTACTGACCGCTGCAAATGGGTTTCTAACCGTCAATTACCATTTCGTTGCTCACAGTGTACAGAAAAAGTGCCTCAAGCTGAGATAAAAGATCATGTGACTGGGAGTCACCATTCGAACGTTGTAATTATTAACTGAAATTGAAGCCCAAAGTAGATGTTTAGAGCCGAATAACTTTTTCACTATTGACATATACTTATTGTATGCAAGAAGAATTATGTGAAGGAAATTTCTCAAGTGCTGAGCTCAGATAAAGCAATATCAAAGAACTGGCAAACCTAAGGTTTAGACCATTGGTTCCCAACCTTTTCATGCTACGCACCATAAAATAGAAAATCATAGGATTTTTCATTATTCCGCGTACCCTCACCTATACATAAAAATAATAGCAAGAATTCAATCATACTTAAATTTAATTACGTGTAGAAATTTGCGAAATTCGTAATTTAATTACACAGAAAATTAACTATGCGTAACTGATGCGCGCTTGTATAACATCACAAGCGCAGCAAAAGTCATGCTACAACATCAAACGAGTTCCTTGTTTGTCTTTCATCATTAATGTGGTAAAGAGTCCGGATTTACATAAGGATGTGGTTGGGGTCGAGTTGGTGGTTGCGAATTAGTAACAGCTTCAAGGCCAGATCCAATGCGAAATGAGCACAAAGTAAACAGTTCAACTGAGCCATGAACAGGAATCAAAGTAAAATTGAATTATAATAATTCACCATATTATGCGTACCCCTCGAAATTCGTTCGAATATCCCAAGGGGTACGCGCACCCCAGGTTGGGAACCCCTGGTTTAAACTATGGTCGTTTTGACCATACTTCTGCCCTTTAAGAGCCAAACAAAGCGTTTAATATGAGCACTGCATTTTACAAATATGAGTCTATGAATGATGTCATTATGCCACAGACATCAATACAGCGTCGAAAATTCAAATGGCATTTTAATGGTAGTGGCACATAGTCATTATTGTGCATTTTCTGGTCATTCGAATTCTTTAAGCATCTGCAAGTCGCATATTTTTTCTGTAACTACATTTGAAACTATAGCATATATATGTATATATGTATAATTAGAACTGCAGAAGTGGCCACTTTTGAAGGAAGATCCTACCTCATATGTGAAACTTTTTTGGTTTGAAAATTTGAATTGCTATTTATAGCGCGAAGGTGAGCGAATGAGAGAATCAGAGAAAGTGAATATCCTCATTAGAAAATTCACGCTACAAACATGCCACGCAGTGAATGTCATCTGATTCGAAGAAATACTTTCTAAGTTAAGAAGGGATTAAATGCCGCCGTTTTTGATGTATGCCACAGCCCTGCGTTAATGGAAAGAAGATCCACATCCTCGTGCAGCTTTAGGTCCACTAAAGCTACCGCTAAATGAAATGGTTGTATTCTGCATTTATGATCTTTGTCTGGAAATTGCGTGGATCAAAGGGTTGCCTAAACATGGTCGATGCGAGTAAATTTCCTTTTTTTGAAGGCAATCCTGAAGTTCATCTCTTCCAAGCATGTTATCCTTCTCAATATTCTCCTTCATAGAAAAAACAATGGGCATTGACGTAGTTAGAGAAATAGCATTTAATTATTGCGTAGACTATTTAACACGACTTTATTAATCAATTGTTCAGATAGCAGTACAAAAATTTGACCAATGAATCGAAATAGAAAAAATAAAGACATAATCAAACATTTTCCCAAGCGCTTTTGTCGCAGTACAATTTTGCGACAAAAGAATTTACATTTCTAGAAATAGCAATTTAATGGACAATCGACGTAAGACAGCTGGCTTTGTGTGGAAATAAATATGAAATTCGAAGCATCAAGGGCCAAAAATAGATTTCAAATGAAAGTTGCTTCCAATAAACCATTGAGTCGCTAATAACCCAGATGATCCTACTGTATATTTCAAATGTTGTAGGAGGTGGAATTCATGTACATATTTCCAGTTTTTGTTTACTCGTCAATTTGCAGTGATTTATCTATTTTGAGAAAATTGTCCTGATAAATGAACATGCTAAAAATGTTGTTGTCATTCCTTCTATTTCATTTTAGTAATGCAACATCTTTCCCTAGATTGCCCTGGTATCAGAAAAATCACCACTCAATTGAAGTACAAGATTCAGTGACAGCCATAGTAGGGGTGTCTAGTCTGCTCTGAGAATGCAGCTCTGGGGCTACCGAATAATATTAAAACTGAAAGAGGTTTCGGAATGCCAGTTCCTCAACAGTTCAAGGCAAACTGAATCTTTGGATTTTTTTAACTTGTAGTATTAATTCAAATAGAGAAGATTTAATAGAGAAACATGCTGTAACGCGAGTTATGATCATAAAAGGATATGCTTGAAGACGATATCAATACAATACATCCACAATCTCTATGCACAACAGTCCCATCATCGAGGTAATTGAACGACAAAGTTGCAAGATGGCAACTGCTGCTGAAGGTTCTTTGATGTAAACACCTAGCTGGACGTTTGAAATACATAGTATTTTCTGCAGCATGCAAGCACAAGTTATTGTGAAAGATCCTGAAGTGATAGATGCACGCATAGAGAATTGAGTTATCTTCTGAAACAATTAAATAACAATCATATACAATGCATGATTAACATATCCTATGTGTACAAACACAATTTTCAAGAACACAATCATGTGAGAAACAAAACTCTCTGCACGCAAATGTGGAAATTGCGCAAATATGAGCTATTATTGCACCAAGGCAGTAATTCAAAGCTCTCATTCCACTTTTAAGCTTAAGGTTGAATTTCCTGTTCAACACAGAAACGGAGTAAACTGTAACCTTCAAAGCTACAGTCTCATCGCTAGTGATAATTCAGCATCTCAGAATGAGCAAAGACTTGTGTAAAATTAGCATTGTAATATATATATATATATATATATATATATACACGTATATATATACAGCGTATCCCAAAAGTCGCTAAAAATTTTAATTGATGATGGCAGCTCTCCTATTACATCGTTTAGTCTGAAAGTTTCACAGTAGAAACTGTACATCATGGGGTTTTGTTAAATAGCAAGCTTGTCTTCATTCGACTTCTTGAAGGTATGTTATAGAATGTTGTGCATTACAATAAATTTTAAGCTTTTTTAGTCAATTATAAAAATGAAAACTAATAATTTTTCCTGGAATATCAAAGTTTACACAAAAGTAGAGTTCATAAATCATCAGTTACACTTGTATATATCCGACATAAATCCTCAATTTGTTTGACCTTAGATCCACGCTTTGAATCGAGTTGCCGGTAATCTGAAACAATTTAACATGCGTTTTCACTTCAACGATTGATAGTATTTTAGAGTCTCGGTCAATTAACAAAAGAAAGATAATGTTTTTAACATTTCACTCTAGAGTTTTGCACTTTTCTGAAACACTTTGAAGTGCTCTTTCGATTGGTAAATGGATCGAGGAGGTAACGGGGCAAAAGGCTTATTTCTTATTGTCACGCATTCACAGCTAAGGAGTCCAGTGGGGCGCAAATTCCAGCAATTCCAGTAACTGAAATGTAGAACTTTGTTTAGATATTTTCAATTTTTAATTTTAATTTCAATTTCATAAAATTGTGATTTCCACTAACATTAAAGTACAAGTACATCCAGCAGTAAGTATTTGCGTTCATTACATGAACATAATGAGTAATCAAAACAAATACCTGTGAAAATCAAGTTGAAATAGCTTGTTTGTAGTAATTACTTTTCCATATTTTTGCAGAACTTTTGAAGAAATTGTAAAATTCTGTGATAATATGAAGACAAACATTCCGTTATCTTTCCTGCTGGGCTTCTTCGTGGCTGGAGTCATTGGACGCTGGTGGCAAATGTACATGACGATTCCTTGGTTAAACCGTATCTCATTTCTTGTGCAGGTAAGCAGAACTGTATTAATGACAACATATCAATGACAACAATGTGAAAAATGAAGCATGCATGGCTATCAAATCAACTTTTATAACCGAAGAAGAACAAAAATGTGGGAGGATGAGTCCAGAACTTTCCTGGCGATGAGGCATTTGCATGTGGTGGGACGAAAATGTAAAATGAAAATTCTCCTCTTAACTATGAATATTTTAATAGCCTACTAAGTTGCTGTTGCGAACAGCTCGGAAATTATTTCTCACTTGAAGTAAGATTTATATTGACATTACTAAATTTTTCTACCACTCTGACCTAGGATAACCTATCTGCGACCGCAAATGAGATCGTGGGAACGTGACCAGACGGCCAATGGACTAAGATCACCTGGTATGCGATTTGCTTTATGGAAATAACGACCGATATGTTCAATATACATAAGTTACTATTATTTTAATATATCAATATGCGCTTATATGTTAATAGTGAATTCTTGGTTGGCGATTCCTTTTTCATTTCAAGTGAGGTCATTATCTGTTGTGATCTCCAGATTACACTATTCACCAGGGGCCGGTTGCACTAAACTCAGAGGATTTTATCTTAATTTTATTTTATCTTTTAGGAGATAAAATAATATGGTTGCCCTAAGTTAATAGGATTCTAACTTAGAATCGTTCGATTGCAGAAATAGACAGATAAAATGATTTTATCTCGAGATAAGATAATATCGTTGCACTAAAATGAAACAGCAGATATTATTTTTAAGTACAATCGTGTGTGTCACTGACGTGGACAAATGAGAGCCAATACAATTGGAGAATTTGGAACGCACGCGACGTAATATGGTCGTGCAAATTTCTGAGGAGTGAATTTATTTTGCGGTATTGTAGAACTCCGTCATAACTGATTGCTTTATGACTGAATTTGTGATGAATTTACAAGTGAATGACGGGAATGGGTCGAATAGAGTTGGGTCGATAAGATGTATGATGATATCATCAACATGTTTATGAAATGTAAAGTTATCCAATAGTCCATTTCAGTGAAGCGATGAGGAAAGGTACTACAAAGCATATACTCGTATATAAGTTAAATTCACGTTTAGTGATTGAGATGAAATATAGCAATTATTTCGGGCTTTTTAAATATATCAATGAAGAAAATCTGCATTCTTTTAATGTAACGGTTAGCAATAATTTGATTGGTAGATCTAAATACAATTAAGCAAGTAGGCTACATGATAAAAATAACAGTTCGTTTTAACACAAAAATTACCTCCATTTTGAAAGAAATAAAACACAATGCCAAATATATCGCTGTGAGTATATTCCAAAACATAGAGACCTACCAATCATTGTCCCTTCAGAAATGCTCATTGATATATATATATATATATATATATATACATGTATATATTGTAGCATATTGTGTTCTAGAAACTTTATCACTTTCTTCTGCCTGATGGGATGTTATTTCCCCGGAAATTGGATCTTCTTCGCTAGCATTATTGAGATAACCATTTTCGCCTCTCAAAATAGCAAAGTTATGATAACAGCACACGCTGTTATGATTTTGGCAGCTTTACGTGGGTTGCACGAAGATGATTCAAACAAGCCAATCTCCGATTCCAAATGCCAAATAGTCTCTTAACCGAACATCTCGCAGATTTATGAAAGTAATTGAACCGTTGGGTACTTCTATTCTTCCCCCCCCCCACATTTCTGTTGTTGACACCCGGGAGTGTTGAATCGTTAACGATCTTCTCTTGCTCTTAAGGGCAGTCTCACCACGCGTTGAATGTGTAAAACTCTTCTTATCTGACTTGTAGAACATTTACAGCCTCAGAATTAGACAACTGATCGTCATTTGTCTGTAGACAACAATCACGCGAAGTTCATGATCACAGCTGTGACTTGTATTCTAACTGAGTATCCAATGGACCAATCCTTCATCTCATGGTTCAAGTAAGACTTCTCAGTGGTGCTGTACTGTCACTCAGTGACAGATGATGTCTATTCTAAATCCAATGTAACTAAGTTTGATGAAATTTCATGAATTTGGAAAAGTTGATAAATGTGTGGAGGGGGGACAATAGAAGTACCAACCCTTGTTCTTTCACTGTAAGAACGGATCGCGTAATTGGAGTAAATAACCATGTCTTGAGAGGGTAACCTTGATCACCCAAAAGGATTCTATTCCCGTATTCATCATTCTCGAATTTATGAAAAATGCCATATTCTCGTAAAATCCTGCTTTCGTGAGTGCCACCCGGCCAATCAGCAACAATATCAGCGACCAACATTTCACCTGTTCCAATAACGTGAATATTGAGACTATGATAACCTTTTCGGTTGACATATTCATTCTCGTATATTGTGAGAGAAATAATTTTTATTTGTGTCCCATCAATAGCACCGGTAACTTTTGGCAAGTGTTTCTGTTCAAAGAAAGATAAGTTGTCCGGTCTATCACATATGACATCGCAATGACCTTGACTGAGGACGATTTTTTTTTTTACTGAATTTTCACCCCTAGCACAGCTATGAGCCATGAACGAAGCTAGGGGTTACTCAATGAAAAACTAATAAATTGTATTACTTTAAATAAATAAAAGAAAAAAAACAGATCTTATAATCTGATTAAGCTGCCCCCATCAGAAACTTATTCGCACGCCTCTTGAAAGTATCAAGATTGTATTGGTCAGGGAAAGTGGTCTGGGGAAGCTGATTCCAAAGCTGTGCCGTGCGAACAAAAAAGCTTTTCGAGCGACTCACAGTACGTGCGCGTTCTAAGCTCACATTATAGCATGTGAGTGTGCCTTATAGAATTGTGCACATTATAGAATGTGCCTCCAAAACCCAAGCGCATGAAACCGAAGAATGAGCTGAAGTCGCCTCTATTTCGTCAAAGTGAAGAATGGCACGAAAAAGAACTGATTCTGTTGGATCTGAAGATAGAAAATGTGAAGATGAAGAAAACGTTGTTGCAGAGCAAAACCAGCTTGTACCGGAAAAACATAAGAAACGACGGAGATCGAAGATAATATAATTACGGAGAGTGATTATTCCTATCGCCGAATGTAGTGATTGTGGACATGTGAACGTGGTGGTTATATTTAGCATATTCAGCAGCTTAAACACTCAGCTAAACACCTCATATTTTATAGCATTATAATCATTTGTTAGAAAGAATGTTGTTCTTTGTCTCAAAGGGTAGGCCTAGATAGCCTACATCTGGGACTGTAAGGATGTGAATACAAATGATGGGATTATACATGTTGCATGGGCTTAGCAAGGAATTAGGCTTACTGTGATTCAATAATATACATATAATTCTACTATTTGCATGTGCTATTAGTAGGCTACTAAAATTATAGTTCTTCACTCTACCATTGACAAAATCATAGTTAGTGACAGCTTTCTAATAACCAATTCAATGTTTATAAAATCATAATCATACATGATAGATTAGTTATGCCTACATTGTCGCGTCAAATTAACGGAGATAAGTATTTAAAAGTGCCCCTTATTGATATTAAGTTAGAAGAGGAAATAAAATAATATCAATTGATTCTATCTTTAGTGCAACAGACATATTTTAACTTAAAATCTTTCTATCTTAACTTAGGATTGCTCTAAAGATAAAATCATTTTATCTTAAAATAAAATATGATCGGTATGGTGCAACGGAGATAAAATGATTTTAAGATAAACTGATATAATATCGTGTTCTGCAACTGAAATTATTCTAACTTAAGATAATAACATTTTATGCTGTTTGTGCAACCGGCCCCAGAATTCCAAATTTTTCCAAGGAATTTCTGGGATAAAACATGAAGTGGCACATAAGTATAACTCTGACTTGACTCACCAGGTCAAGGTAATTTAATGTATGGCTTTCCATTGTCAATATTTGGAGCAAACATAGCATAAATACGCAAGTAAAATTAGATCATGTCAGTAGCCTTATATTATTTTCGATACGCTCTTCATAATATTTTTCACAACATCTTCATAGGAAATAGGAGGCTGTAAATATACACAGAAATGTGGCACAAAAACGCTGAAGAAGTGAAGAACTTTTGTATGGCCAAATAAATGCGTACATATGGAATCAAATCAAAAAGAGGGGACATCAGGAAATGCTATATTGTTGCCTAATTTTACAGTTGCAAGACGGTTTTACCCATCTCAGTGAGCAGAGCTTGCTTCGATTGCAAGAAATTTGTGCTTCCTTCTTATTTGCTATTATTTCGTTGTCTTTTATTAGTTATACAAAAAAATTCGTTATTCTTATGACTTGCTTTTTTATTTTCGTTATTTACGTAATTTCCTTTTTGCTATTACGCTTTGCTTACTGACCTACCTTTGATCTGCGTTTGTATTTATAACTGAATTCAGAGTTTGTCGATGAACTTTTCTGAACTGAGTTAAGGTATTTTGAATATTCAACGTCTGTCTCATTTCAATTCCGTAGTTGTTTTTAGCATCTGTGACAAATTACCGGGAGAACAAAAGCGTCTGGCCTTTAAACCCCGAAGAAACGCATGTTAACGAGACTTATTATGATTGCTTATGCTCACAAAATCAACTTGCATAAGATTAATCAAAAATTATCCATCTTTATCACGGTTTTCAATTGATCAGAGCATATCTTTCACTAACAACAAGATATTCTACAAAAATCGAAAAAATACACCTATTTCAATTCATTAGTAAGACATCAAAAATCAAGCACATGATATTTCAGATCAATTGTACATTCTCAGTTCAATAATGAGGTATGATCATCTGACCTTGAACCTCTGTCCAACGATAAAATCTGGATTTCAATAGTGAGATAACAATTCATTAGCAAAAATCTAAATTCATTGATAAAAATGAAAGATAACGTAGTCAGGATTGTTTTGCAGTCTTGTCGCTGACAGAGATTAGCCTCAGAGACAAAGAGCGCACCATACCTTCTTATGAAGACTGCATATAGGTGGCCAGAGTACTTGGAGTAACATCTGGAACAGTCTACTCTACAGTTAGGCGCCATAGACTATCTCGTGTGATTGTTCGAAGGCGCGGTGGACCGAGCAATTGGAAAGTTGATGAAGAGATGATATTAACCGTTGTTTGACATTGTGGGAGAATCTCCGGAGTTTACTCTGTCGCAGATCAATGAAGATCTCCGGTTGCATCTGCCAATTAAGCCTCAAGTTTCTAATAGCACCGTTGCAGATATGCCGCCATGCACCATCGAGTTGCATGGCAGATTAATAACTCTGAAGTCATCTCGTGACCCTCCAGCACAGCGCAACTCACGAGATATCACAGTCATCACAAACATGCAAGCTGTAGCAGGGACATTATGATTAGTGTTATATCTAAGGGTCAAGGGATGCCCAACTCCCGTAGCATGTACTAGACAGAAGGTCGGTGACTTTGGCAGTCTTGCTGGTTGTTGCAATAGTTGGTTCGCATCTGAAGAAAATAGTGGAAAAAGTTGTAAACAATTCACTTTATTATTTTTAAATGCATTAATATTCGAATACACAGATTCTTCAAACAGAAAATCTGTTGAAGGAAGAATCTGAATTGCAATACTTCAAAGCCTGAAATAAATCATGCATGTTATAATCTTTTCATTGCTCTTGAATTCATGAATAAAGGAGTCCAGTTGTCCAAATGGCCTGTACTGGGGGAGGCTTTAGATCAGGTAATGGGAAAATCAATGAGTATGGAAAGGAAATTCACAATTTACTTGAAATCAAACATAGATGATAGAGGTGTACACTGTATAAATTATTCCCGTCAATTTCTTCGCAGGGTTGTGTCGGGCGGAGGTGTTAATTAGGATGTGTAGCAATCAATTCTGTTGGATTGTAATGCATTTCACGATAATTAAGTGAATTGTTTACTACTTGCTCCACTGTTTTATCCAGATACACACTATCGTCAGCCATCAAGATTGTCAAAGACACCGGCCTCTATTCCAAACCCGTGCTATGGGAGTTGAGGGTCCCTTGGATATATTATTAATCATAGATGTCCCTGACTGCATGAAGTTAAAGGATTACCTATACTGCTGTTTTGCTGGTATATGCTGTTATATACGAGTATTATTCTACCTTTATTCTGAAATTAATCAGTTATCTTTTCATACCTCATTATTGAACTGAGAAGGTAAAATTGATGTGAGATATCGTGCGCTTGATTCTGGATGTCTTACTAATGAATTGGAAAGGGTATAGATTGCACTGTAGATTCCATTTACTAATTTGTTGGCAAATTTCCAGTCTTGATGGTGGGAATGGGAATCCCATAGGACTCTCATCTTTAAGTGTGAATGGGTTTGGAATAGAACTGTATCAACAAGGCTGCAAATTTCCCTTGTTTGATCTTTGAAACACTTTACCAGTTCACATAAGTGTAAAATGGAAAATTGTATATGGAACATATCTGCACGCATGTCAAGAATCTCTAAAAACTGGATAAGTGCGCCGAGGATTTTTCATTTCTACTTTCTCAATTATCTGTGATTTGTTGTATCGCTTGTTCGTGTAGCTTAATATCTACCAGCACGATATCTAAAAGAATCACAGAGTTTATCTTGAAGGCATTACAAGGATGCGTCCTTGTCATTCTCAATTTTGTAGAGTCCACATCATTGTGAACATCATTAACTTTCAAATATTCTGCTTCGTGGAGTTGAATTCGGAAAACACTTTGACTGAAAGCTTCTTGTAGCGACCGACTGCTTATCGACATAGCTGACGACTTTGAGAGAGCCTTTTAACTCCGGTTTTTTAATTTCATGGTTTAGAGTTTTGTATAGATGAAATTAAGTTGAATCCCTTCCGAATCAATGTTTCAGTGAGTACTTTTCATCTTGTATTGAGGAATTTCTAACACATCAATACATGAGTCGTTCACAAGAGAAATACTTCAGTCAGTAGGCATGTAAACTTTATTCTCAATTCAATATGACTCGCTCATTTCTGAAAATATCAATGCATTCTGTAATCTAATTCTGTGTATAATAACTCAGAATTACTTCCCGATTTTCCTAGTTCTTCAAAAAGACTTCTTGCATCATCTATTGGTGCGGAAGAGCACAGTTAACATATCGCGTAGCGATTATCGGGACTGCCTAAATAATCGTTATCAGATCGCTGTCAGATTGACAGCGTTCGTGAGTTGATCCCATTTTACCATGTGTAGTCATTTCTATGTGAACATGGCATTTTCAATGACGAAGAAGCTGAGAATCGGATACTCACTCATCCTGTCTGTAATGGTAATTCTGCAGAGCTGCTGTTGGATTATCTGAGGAGCTCAACATCTATGAAATGCAAGGAGGGAATGTAAAAAGTCATTGTCCTTGAACCTTAGCATTGAACTTGAAAAGCAAAGAGAACTCCGCTTCGAAGAGTGATCTTTCAAGGTCAGGGAGATCATGCTCAGCTACACCAGATGCTAAAGATGACGCGTTGATGTTGTCAGTAGAGAGATCACTACGGATGTCAAGTCTACGGTCAACCCAAACATTGTCCTCAGAATATTGCACAGAAACTCCATTACATTTAATGATCACTTCAGTCTTTAAAAACGGTTATGTTGGTAGATAAGTGCAATTTACTGAAACATCCCAGCAGATGGTTCATGATGACGAAGCCCTTTTCGATTATTCCGATGGTCGGTCGAGGCATCCTTGAAATTCAATGACCGCAGCCACAATGATTGCTTAAAAATCAATAGGCACAGCTTTGCATGCTGAGTTAATGGAATGTTGAATAAGTGAGGAACTTCACGAGCGTCAAGTTCATCACGTTAATCAAGTCAACGTTGGTTAGTATCCAAATTGCAGATTTCATCAATGTCAAAATGTGATCAATTTATTTAAATGTCAATTGTTTGATAAATCAGTCATCTTCAATTTATACGATTGCACCCACATTTCAACGTCCTCAGCAATTGGTTGAGGACTGAAGTGCCTTGTGATGAAAAGGTGTGTTTGAATGTCCTCCAGTGTCAGGGTCTCTGTTTCAAGCTTGGTCAAGACTAATTCAGTGCAAGATGCTGCTGTTCAGTGTTTAGTTTTTAATAACTGAAATTGCTGAAATAAAGGAGCGTTGCTGCTGGTAAATTCTTGAAAATGAATCGAAAATGAAAATCTTCAGATCTGGAAATCAGGCCGTTGCATCCAAATTGGAATAATAGTTAGTGAAGGTCAATGGGCTCTCAACTATTCTATATTCGTTTCCTAATCTGGATTCTGGCCAACAAGATCGGAATGTTCATCGATTTCCACATTCCAGAAATACATGTCTTCACGATTAATATTGAACCAGTTTCCAATTACGAATTCTTGTAAAGACTGAACTAATTCATCTCACAAGTGCTATGTCACTATTTTAAGTAGCAGCTACTTTGCTTTGACGTGCCGGTAAATTTACAATATAATTGAAATGAAACTACAGAAATTGTACTCAGATGCAAATTATTCTGATGAGTGCGACACTTCGCTTCTCTCTACGTCTACTTCTTCGACGAAGTTGTCGCTATCTTTGATGCACGGAATAAGTCTTCAATAAAATAGAATGATTCATCACTGATCATCATTGAGAACAATCAAATATGCAAGCATCAAGCCGTGAGACAAACGAGTGATAATCGGTGATACCAAAATGAATTTACTGCTACTAATTGTATTTGAATTTTAAGTTGCATTTTGCATGCATGACGAGGTTTCTGCAGGACCAAGTACATTTTTCATTGGGATGGAAACTTTTCTATTATCAAACTCTTAAATATTAAATTATTTTCATAAAGCAGTGAAATGCCTTTTCCACTTCTACATGGAATACTTCCGTGTGTTTTTAAGATATTGAGGATTTTGTAGCTGTTTGGTGAACATTCAGATGAGTCTAGAACTTAATTGAAGTATCATTTGAAGTTCGGGCAGAATGTGAAAAATCTAAAACGTACAGACTGATGCACTAAATACACAAATCTAATAGTATTGGTATGATTTATAAATTGTTTTGAATAGCGGACTATCGGGTAATGCTGCAGCAACTTTCTATCAAAGAAATTAATAAAATATATATGGTTCATCTGATCCACATTGTTGTGCAGTCGTCGCTGCTGGTGGTGTGTTCTGCAGCGTCTCGTGCTAGTGTCATTTTGGTCGAATTCCGTCAAATTCCAGAGCATATCATTCGATTCCTGCATAGTCTGCATCCGTCCTTTATCTTCGTCTCCATCAACTCAACAGCTTTGTGTTCTTCTCATCCGTCCTTTATCTTCGTCTCCATCAACAGCTTTGTGTTCTTCTCATCCGATCTGTGGGTTTACATAGTGATCATCCATCGCCGTTGCCGTCATTGCTGAGCGTTCTGTTACATGGTGCGCTGTCTGATGACTAAGGCCGGAGGCACGCACGATAAGCCATCAGCCACAAGCCGCAAGCCACATTGTCATTTGACAATATGTTTTCTCATGAAAAATAATACAAACAGGCAGAAAAAGAAAATAGATTAAAGTTTTTAGAACTGATCACAAAAACGGACAGCCTAAATTTCGCTGAAATTCAATCGATTCCCACGCCTTTCAATCGGGTCGCACAACAGCGTGACATACATCATTCGAGAGCTTGGATTCTCAATTTTAAAATGAGCTGTGATAAGCTTGTAACCGTCATTGCATTTGCTGAGCAGTGCTAAAAATATGAAATTTGTTCAATTTGTAAACCTCACATTTTCAAAAAGAAAAAATGTAAGCATGATAATGAATCGGGCACGGGGAGAGCGAGCATTTTCTGAGCTCTCTTTTGACATACTGGTCATCAAAATCAATGAATTCATAAAAAGTTTGTGATATCGTGAAGTTATCACAAAATCATGACCTTTTTGCAGAGTGCGCAAGGTTTCAAAAAAAAAATGCGGGAGACCCAACATCAAATGATCCAACAACAAAAATAGTAAAATTAGATTAAATCATATTTAAAAGCCCTATTAACTTCCTATATTTCCTTCAATAAATGGAGAATATTTATTTTTGAAGACAAATAATTTGTCACATTTCCAATAAAAAAGATAGAATTCGTGAATCAAAAGAAGATCTATCTTTTCAATAAACGTATGATTGCATGCTTCTCATTGGTTGTGAGGGAATGGAGGAGGGCTAATCGAAGAATAGGCTAGCGGTGAGTGGCTAATCAGTCCGAACGCTTGCTGTTACATTTGAATGATGGAAAGAGCACACTAGAAGGATAAAAACTGTTGGCCTACTTTAAAATACGGTGTAAATAAATGACGATGCGGGAGATTTAAGCAATTATGCGGGTGAGCGGGAGATTGACTAAAAATGCGGGAGACTCCCGCGAAATGCGGGAGACTTGGCATGTATGTTTTTGGTTGAAAATGTTGCTTACTCACTTTTCATCAAAAGTCTTCATGTCTGGCATCCTCTGAATCCTTGCGATGTGAGGAGTGCGAGTATTAAAGTTATATTCATCCACGTTCAATAGTTCTTTTTCAAACTTCCTCCACATTTTTACTCATTACCGCAAAAGTTCATGAACATGCAGGGTAAACAATCTGCCGTCACTGTGGGAGAACAAAGACATGCCTTCCTCAATTGTTTTGGTTTGAACTTTCGGTCACCTTGCATGGTGTTTGTGTAGCTTATTTTTGATCCTCCAGCTTTAACTTATGCGTCTGTTTATTAATAAGACAGTTACAGTAAGAAATGACGTCTATGGATGAAATCATGAGGATGCCAACAAAGCAAGAAAGACTTCATTAGAATGGGAATCGTGTTGCGTACTCGACTCAACGAATCTCGGAGACCAGCTGGTTACAATCGCGAACGTTCTTCAGGACATATGTCTCGCGATGAAAGTGCGATGGAGAGTGTACTGATGAAATATGCCGTACATCCAGTCTCTGTATTCAAAACTTTAGTAGCTGTTATCGAGTATAGATCTATTAGGGGGGAAACGAAAATCTCAAAAGGAATTGCAAAAAGAATAACTGTGACAGGAGGGGGAGCATCACATTGGTCCACATAAAATTTTGATTTTCTCGAGTTTCTCTCATTAATTTCTATTGTGCGTGAGTTTGTGTGTCAACAATACTCATTCAAGGTATAGATACAATATTCAAGGCATAGAATTTTCTATTTCCATGGACTGGACAGCTTGTGAGATTTACATTACTTACAAATACACTCGACGACAAAAAGTTTGCCCCACACTACGTTTTATACTAAAACCATGTAATTATTAAAAACACTTTACTTTAGGGCTCAAATTTAATCCCATAACTTTCCTAATGATGATTAATGATGCAAAACAAAAAGATAATTCACAAATATTTTATTAATATTTGGTAGATCCACCTTTACTAGCAATAATTGCTTCAACTCGTGAAGTCATTGACTCCACCAATTTTTTGCAAATCTCAGCAATTTCAGTGTCTCTTGCCCACACATTTAGGAAAGCGTTGATAAGTTCCTGCTTATTCTTGCATCCGCGAGTCTTGAGACGCCGTTTGATGATTGCCCACAAGTTCTCTATTGGATTAGCATCCGGTGAACTGGGAGGCCATGACAAAACTCGAACACCCTTCGTGTTGAAATGGGTCATGCTTCACTAAAGCCTCGTTTATACTTATGCTGTACAGCAAAATATGTGTTGCACAGCAAATGCTGCAAATGTTGTACGAGTTTGCTGTACTACAGCAAGATTAGTCATTTGTCGGAGCGACATCTGCGTCAGAGTATGAACACGTGTTCGGCAATAATATTGATCGACTGACGCATACGCCAAATCTAGCTATACGTCATGCTGTAGAGGAAAATTTATCGGAATCTTTCTACACGGCAGTCTGTGCAGCAGTCATCATACGTTCGCGTGAATGGATGTAGAAAACTTAATGGAACTTGTACATAATTGCAAGCATCTTTGGGACTTACACTGCACAGATTACAAAGATAATATCTAATCCAATAATTCTTGCAATGCCATAGCCCAACATCTTGAGCGACACTTTGTTGAGAATTTCCTGTTGCTAGTAAACGAAGGTGACTGCCAGTCTTATTCGAGGAGAAATTGGGTAGCGATGGGTGGGTTCGTGATATGTAAATCTTTCCACTTTCTCGAGAAGCTTGTCGAAACTTTCCCTGGACATTCTGAAGTAACTAAAGTGCGTTTCTGTATCCATTTCCCACATCTCGTCGATCAGACAACATTCACTTCTTATGTTGCGAGGAATATTCAATGGTCGAACATACCAACGTCGTTGTCGTGACTTTCTTTTCTGGTGATGAAAGTAAAGAAGCACAAGTGGATCCATTTTGCAATCAAAGTGAGACCTTTGCTGTGTATTCCTCTCTTAAGTATGAACGCTCGCACAACACAACCAATCAGACAAAGAAAAAGTTTGTATTATTCTATTCCTCAATTTCACGGTGGAAGCAGTCAAATAAAAACACAACGTCTTTAACGATCACAAGTCTATTATCGCCATGTATTTTCACGTAACGAATCTGTATCCTTCGACAACTTAAGTTCTTTACGATATAAACAAATATGATGCAAAAAACTATGATACATATAAACAATCGACAGTTCATAGATAACAACACATGGATAGAGTAAATATGAAGTCCATAAGATCACACTCCCCTCTGATCCTCAAGGATCATCGACTACATACACACGAAATTTCATACAAAAAGCAAAGAAGCATACAATCAAGACAATATCAGTCGGGCCACAGTTCAACACCATACCGATCTGGAGCTGCTCTTACTCTTGTACCGCGCCGTAAATCAGTACCGGTATCTGTGACATTCTCAACATCGTCAACGTCACCCTCATTATAACTGTAATTAGATTCACCAGATGAAAAAATAGGCCAACCATCATAATTGTCTGTGGAATCTATAATCGGAATATCAGCGTCCTCGGAATCAATACTTGTCATGCGGATGTCCCTGACGTGCCGCGGAAAACCGTCCACTTCGACTGCTTGCCCAGAAATAATTTTAGTCACAGTTCCACGTTTATACCTCGTGTCGCATCGGACTCCATCTGGCTTGACCCACACCGTGTCCCCAATTTGATAATTATTTCCACCAGGACTTTCGTTATCCTCGCAATAGTCATCAATACCCAAAATTCGGACTTCGTACTGATACAGACGATTAGCAGGAGCGGACTCAGCGGTCTTATCATCTTTCGGTGACATGTTGTGCCAATAAACAGCCTCACCAATCGAGCATCCTGTTCGCGCTGCTATACGTTTAATTTGACGGTGTGACCTTTCGGCAATACCATTACCAGATGGTACGTATGCACATCTGAAACGCATACGAACTTTCCAATTCTCCATAAGTTCTGTCACATTTCTGCTGCGAAACGCTGTGTCATTATCTGTGAGTATCTCACGAGGAGCTCCACGCTCTAGAAAGAGCGACTGCAGTACCTTACATACCTCAACACTAGTCTGCATCCGCAGTTCCCTCCAAATCGCAAATCTAGAATCTCCACAATCAATCAGTGTGAGATAATGACGGCCGTTGTAGTGAGTAATATCCATCGCGATTCTGTTCCAAACACCCTCAACGCTTAACCGGCCTTTCTCCCACCTCACTGCCGCTGGATCGATCGACTGACAATCCTGACACTTCCTGACGACCTTCTCCACTTGGCTGCGGGTTACGTGTGGATATTTAATGCGAGAGAAGTACAACGTTCTTAAAACGCCTTGGTGTCCAGTTTCCTTGTGAATATCAAGAATAGGAGGTTCAGGTGTAACAGCACTAATACACGCATGCTTTATCTGGCCTCTTTCGTTGTCAATGCTCATTTTCAGCCATCTGCTAGGGACGCGTGTCAATCCATCCGACAAATTTTCTGAAGATGACACAAGTTGGATATCCACGCTCAGGCTGCACTCATCTACCAAAGATTGGAATACGCCAACACGACGGCGAATCAACATCTCACTCGCAGCTTTTGTTTTAATTCGCGCCCTACCCGTTAGAGCATCCGAAATCCAGTGATATACCGTAAGCGAATCGGTTTTCAGATGAATCGTTTTCATGTTCCACGACAGCGCGATGTTCATCCCCTTCAAAACCGCATCTAACTCTGCCATGTTTATGTGACCGTCTCGTTCCTGTTGAGAGCGAAGCCAACACGCATCCTCAACAGTGTAACCGTGAACCTGCAGAACCGCGCCTATCGCTAAGGAACTCGCGTCCACCCAAAGTGTTGCCTCATCGCCATCGACATTCCACTGACCTCCACAAGGGTCACTATCACAAACTCGCTTTCTTATCTCATCTATGACGGTTTGCAAAACCTTATCACTGATTTCATCATCCCAACCCTCCGAAAGAGAATTCGTACGTCTCTTGAGAAAAGCCACAGCGGGGCGAAGCCAACCGCAAACAGGAAGGTGACTTACCATCTTTCCACAGAACGAAAACACAGTCCTCCTTGTTAGAATTTCTGGCACAGTAGGGACCTGATTAGCGCGTGCCCAGTGCAACTGATTCGATATGCCTGCCGGCTTTCTCCACACCCTTAGCCCTAACACTCGCGCACCATCAGCCACTCGTTCTTCTTGTTTACACACCAATCCGAAGCGAGTCAAATGATCCCGAACGTATTGAACTTTTACCACGTCCTCGTTTACGTAAATATCATCAACATACGGCGAAGTACCTGACTTAACAAGGTCGTCCTGGCCCAGTACATATGCAAGAATCGCCTTCATTATCAGGGGAGCCACATTTAACCCGAAACCAAGCCGGGTAAGACAATACCTTCGACCTTCAAAAATAACTGTCTGAAAAGGCCAAAGTGAAGGCCGCACTCCAATCTGCATATAGGCAGAGCTCAAGTCTAAAAGAGAAGTATTAGTCCCCTGCCGCCGCCATTCACGCAATTTATCAGAACACACATCCGCATTGGCAGTGTGGACATCAATCATGGAATTAAGTTCCCGAAAATCTAGAACTGGTCTGGTTTTCTCCTTGTTCTTTTGAACTACTACTAAAAGTGGTATAAGTCCTTTCGGGCTACCGAGTGTCACATCATCATAGATTACCAACCAACCTTCATTAATCCGCCGTTGGATTTCAGCTTCGTAGTCAGGTCTCACATCGTCCGGCACACGATATTCTGCAACTGTATTCTTCAATCAAATCGGTTCACGCCCATTGAACCATTTCCACTCAATAACCCATTCTTTCTTATCTCTATCAAAAATCGCACGAAAATCACTCTCATCAACCTCATCTCGGCCAGCGCACCTTGCACTACCTTTACCATCACTATCATTCACAGAGGCTAAACTAAAGTTATCATCAATAGGCATATTAGCGCACTTAGCTGTATCGCTGATCACCGATCTACTCAAACACCCAAAGGAAGCACTATTACCATAAACGTAAGCTCCACCCAAGCGATCAATCACATCCATACCGATAATTGCATCCGCAATAAGGTGGTTCATTACAAGACATTCAACTTTCAAATCTTTCACATTCTCGAAAACCATGTTAACAAAAATTGCACCAGCACATTCGGCACTATCGCCTTCAAAGTTATACACCCTTGTACAGTAAGAATTACAAACAGGTTTACACACATTTTTAGAAATCATTGACCTGGAACAGCAAGAGTCAACTAAAGCTCGTACTTTACGTCCATTAACAATAACATTTATTGAAGGAAGCGCCATCACTGCGGTGGAGGGGAAGCTGCTGGCGCACAAGCTCCCCCCAGGGCTTTTCCCTGGTTCAGTGGACATTCAGTAGATTTATGACCTTGGCCACCGCAATTCCAACAAATGATAGGACACTTACAGTCTTTAATCATATGGGGTCCACCACATCGTCTGCATCTCGCTGATGTCATCTTTCGCGAATAATCACCGCCCATTGAACGGTCTCTACGTGTCGGTTGAACTGTTGCTGCACAGGAAATCACAGAATCATCCACCAATATGGCCCGAGCACGAGCAAGAAGTTGACTGAGAGTCAGAGAATCCATTCTGGAACCAGCCCGAAGTAGTTGACGAACGTTTTCAGGCAGAGCAGCGACGAAAGCACAGGAAAGCGGCTTTTCCGGCATACCACCAAAAGATACCGCCAACTTTCGAAGATCAGCCAGGAGAACATCAACAGATTCCCCAGGCTGAAGGCGTCGGGAAATAAATTTTTCATATGCCGAGAAACGATCTGGTCCAAAGGAAGTAATAAGAGCATCTTTCAGAACGTTCACATCTTTCTTCTCGACAGAAGATAATTGCTGGTACACGGCAAACGCCCCACCTGTCAATCTGAGAGGAATAATATTTTCAATTTTTGTTACTCCGCGCAGGTCACAAACTAACTCCAACTTTTCAAGCCACTCCACGACCGATTGATCTCCATTCCCATCAAACTCAGGAATGAGCCGAAGTTCAGCACCATTAGAATCAGACGACGTAGATTTTGCAGGTGACGTAGTCATAACGCCGTGATAGCTTGTATTATTCTATTCCTCAATTTCACGGTGGAAGCAGTCAAATAAAAACACAACGTCTTTAACGATCACAAGTCTATTATCGCCATGTATTTTCACGTAACGAATCTGTATCCTTCGACAACTTAAGTTCTTTACGATATAAACAAATATGATGCAAAAAACTATGATACATATCTGCCGTTAAAAGGCAAAACGACGTATTTCGAAATACGTTGTTTTACCTTTTAAGGGTCTATTAGAGCCAGTGAGATCTGAACTTTCAGGGTATATGCTTGAAATGTGATCATATAATTGTCGTAATTCATACATTTTGATATATTGTACAGGTAACGTATGATATTGGAAAATAATTGGAATAGAAACTGGATGGATAGTTTAAAAGGTAAAACAGCGTATTTCAAAATACATGAAGCTTTCTTTGGAGCTTTAAAAGGCAAAACAACGTATTTCAAAATACGCGTGTTTTTCAAGGGACTTTTAAAAGGCAAAACAACGTATTTCAAAATACGCGTGTTTTTCAAGGGATTTTTAAAAGGCAAAACAACGTATTTCAAAATACGCGTGTTTTTCAAGGGACTTTTAAAAGCCAAAACAACGTATTTCGAAATACATAACTTTTTCTTATGATTTTTATAAGATTATGCGTACAAGGCAATACGCTTACGGCGAATATCATATAAAATAATATCATTGTTTGAATAGCTTCAATTCAAATATAATCATATGATATCATTTTCGAACATATGACATTGACAGCGGGGCGTTTTTGCAGCACAAGTGAATTATTTTCCTTTAAAGTGAGTTCCGGAAATTATTTCATAAACGAGATGAAACTTAAGATGATACTTGAAATCTTGTTTTCAGTACGCGGTATGTCCAAGAGAAAAATTCAAGAGATACTTCTTAAGCAAAAGAAAGAAAAACTTTCTACATCATCTGCTGCTGTTTCAACACCAAGGTGAGAAATTTTGTGCTATATGAAATGTTACTAGGTTTTTCCAAGGTATTTACATAGTGCAAACCAAGATGTAATAATTTCATGGAAGTAGGTTTGTCAGGATATAAAAATTAGACCTAAGGATCTTGTTTTTGTAGCAGCGGAATCTTTTCTTTAAAGCAGCAGCATTTTTCCGTCAAAAACCTGAATCTACAAATCGCTGATTGTTAATGAGACCTATGATTAACTCAAAATAATGAGTACTTCATTGTAAAATTACTGTAGTGGAAGCTAATTAAAATGATAAGTTTCTTCCGCATTGGAAAGTAATGAAAAAAGTACGCGACTGCGGGTAGCGTCGAACCCACCTGCCGACGCTCTTTAGGCAACCGTTTAGGTCACTCGGCTATCGCGGGATATGCTAGACGAAGTGTTTGATAGAATCTAGATCGGTTGCATTCATACGCCACACAATGTATGCATGTGCATACAAGCATTCTCATTCTGCGGCATACTGTACAGTCACTGTAACTTGTTGAGTGTTGACTTGTCAGATGTTTGATAATGTACATCAGTTCAGTATTCATGAAGTATGTTTATCTCACGTTTTATTTATAAGAACGTCAACTCCTAAAACTTAATTCATGATTTCTTTGTTTACAGCATGGTATTTCAGAAGTACGGTGTCATCAATCAGGATAATGATAAAACGGCTTCATCTGCAATGAGAAACATAAAACAATCAGGAACGGAGAAATCCTTGACGAAATTTGATTGCTCAATAGCATCAACTCTGCATGACTCAAAAGAAAATGACGATCATGACAATGAACGATTGCGGTTGCACGATACATCTAAACAATCTGACATAGATGATTCCAGTGTTTTGGGTGCGGAAGACGAATCGTTGAATAATCCTTTCAATGGAAGTTATCTAGATATGTTGAATGAGTGTGAAGGTAAGATTGCCTAAATATCAGTATACCATGTAGGCCTAAAACTCATCTTTTACGCTTAAATGCACTCTAATAAATCAAGACATGTAGCCTACATTGTACATGTTGCTTAAATGCAAAAATGCTGCTTAAAGATGATTATGTACTCCTATTAAATCTAAATTAATTAAATCTAAGATGAAATGTTCTGATATATAATTAAAATATTGCGAAGCATTTAAAAATATATAAAAATGGTTAAGTCCTGATATTCTACTTTCAGAGGCGGTTTACTGCACTGAACAACCTACGGCAATGGAAGAGATCGTGCTGCAGGAACATCTGACAAAAGTGAATTCCGACCAGGAAAATGAACTATCGGTCTCAATTGCCGATTTCCAGCTACCAAATTGCAGTGGGTGCGACTATCAATCGGTCGAACTTCATGGTAGTGGGGTTGACTTGGACGAAAAGATGCTTGCGGATGAAGATTTCGGCGATTTCAAACCTGTTGGGAAAATTTTTGATGTCTCGAACCACAAAAGCATCCCTAGAGAAGAAGATACTGTGTTTGATGAGAACCAATCTAGATCCGATTATCCTGCTAGTTGTGTTTCTGAACTTCTAAATTCAAGTGCTTTAATAAGTGATAAAGAAAATATGAATGATACTTTTGTGTCCTGTTCTACATGTGTTGATCGTGAATCTGGTATCACAAGCGATGAAGATCATGACGTCGCTCAAAGCAACGTTGTTGATAAACATCCTTTACTCCTATCCAATTGTAACCATGATAGCAAATTGCCTCGAAGTAAGGGATTTTCTTGTGATCTGATAACTGATGAAACTCGGCAGATAATCCATGATTCATTTTGGAAAATGAAGTTACAGGACAGAAGAAGTTTCATTGCTTCAAACGTCTCGGCAAAGTGCTCAGGTGGATCACTGACACGTAAAATGAAATCTATGTCTTATTCCTTGAATAAAATGAAAGTTTGTAAGACATTTTTCCTAAGGACACTGGGGTATAAAGCATCAGACTCCATTATTCGATCAGTATTCAATCTTCCAGCTAATGAACTCTCTCTCAACCTTGGTGCACCTGTTGATAGGAGAGGACGTCATGAACCATCGAATAAACTTGACGAAACATTGAGAAGTGAAATTCATGAATTTATCGAATCCTACAAGCCGTGTATTTCACATTATAGATTAGCACATTCTCCTAATCGTCGTTATCTTTCGAGCGAATTATCGATTCGTAAATTGTATGATAACTTCGTTGACTTGAAATTGAAACAAACAGGATCAAAAGATGTTCCATGTTCACACACTTATTTTTACACAGAATTTCACAAAATGAATATTTCGTTTCAAGGACCTCAGCAAGACAAGTGTGCAGTCTGTGAAGATCACAAACATCTTGCAGAGCATTCATGTCTTCCACTAGGAGACTGTTTGGAATACCATAAACATCGAGAAAACAATTGTAGAGCAAGAGAGGAAATGAAAAGCGATAAAGTTAAATCCGAAGAGTCGAATATCAAGGTTGTATCTGTTGATATGCAGAAGGTTTTACTCCTTCCCCGTCTAGCCATCAAAGAGGCTGTTTTCAGTCGAAAATTAATCGTCTTTAACGAAACTTTTTGCGATGTCGCCTCGAATGGATCAGCTACCTGTATCATTTGGCATGAGGAACAGGCCGGTCGAAAAGCTAAGAATATTGCATCCGCCTACTCGCACTTCATACTAGATTTCTGCCGAGATTTTGAGGATATCATTTTCTTTGCCGATAATTGCAATTCACAGAATAAAAACAAATTGCTCTTTAGTGTTTTAATGCTGCTTGTGAATGACATCCGCGTTTCAGCCAAAACGATAACATTGAAATTCCTGGAAGTTGGGCATACCTACATGTCAGCCGACAGCGTCCATGCCGCAATATCAGAAAAACTCCGAAAATCGAATGAGGTTTATGATTTTGATGATATGAAAGAGCTGATTAATAACTCAAGAAGGCGAATGAACTCGGTTGCACTGAAATATGATGATTTTTGGGCTTTCCAAATGACCGACACTGTAGCGCGATTACGTGGCTTATCTGAAGCGCGTGTGGTTCAGTTTAGAAAAGGTTCATACGATGTATTTCTAAAGCTAAATTTCGATGGACCTTTCCAAGAGCATCCTATTTTCAAAAAATCCGTGCTTAAAGATATCATGAATGAGCAAGATCGACCAATTGAAGGGATACCAAAAGAAATCAAGAAACGGGGTATTTCTCAACAGAAGAAAAGAGACCTGGTGAATCTTTCAAAACATATGCCTATTAATCGTCAACAATTTTACAAAGATATGGAAGTTGGTGATGTTGACGATCTCATGAATGTTAGGGAATGTGATTTTTAGATTTTATTATGCCTAAAGAAAGACTACCGAGATTTTTCTATTGATTAAAGACTTAACTGTACAATTTTGTGTTTGTAATGGCATAATTACACATACTTAAATCATAAAACATATTTTGATTTTTATATTTTGTCTTGAAATATTCTAAGGTGCCAAACACAGACTTGGGGCCTACCAGTATCATTAGTCTACATGAAAATATGTAACAGGACATCAATAAGTAGATAGTGTGAGAGACCGACGTATAATGAATATAGACCGAAATAATAATTCGATTACGTGTATACATGGAAGTTGTATGGCATCGTTTCTATGAACAGGGTAAAAGTACAAATATGTGTACAAAGTACATAAAACTGCAGTAGTTGTAGCTATATATAATTGGGTGTAATTGCAGTACAGCTTCATGTAGATAGTGGCAAAAATATCGAAATACCCTTTTGCAAAACTATCACACTATCACTATTTTATAGTATCACCCCAATTGCATTTTGGAGACGGCACTAAAATTGCGGAGTACAGGACAAATTTGACAACGTGGCAGCTTATGCAAATGTTTTTGGTATTTCTTGAGTTCAATTTACGCTGTGATCGAACGTTATCGGTCCTTTCTTTTGAAATCTAAGCTACAGTAGGCGCAACGTATTTCGAAATACGTTGTTTTACCTTTTAAATCCTCGCAAATGGGAAACGTATTTCGAAATACGCTGTTTTACCTTTTAAAATCCACGCACATGGGAAACGTATTTCGAAATACGTTGTTTTGCCTTTTAGAATCCACGCACATGGGAAACGTATTTCGAAATACGTTGTTTTACCTTTTAAAATCCATGCAAATGGGAAACGTATTTCGAAATACGTTGTTTTACCTTTTAAAATATCGGATCAGATACAGGAAGTATAAAAAGCAGAATTCACACCTAGAGTGATATCATTTACAAAGCAGATTTTCTCAAAACCATGACATTCCGAAATACGTCGTTTTGCCTTTTAACGGCAGATATAAACAATCGACAGCTCATAGATAACAACACATGGATAGAGTAAATATGAAGTCCATAAGATCACAAAGTTGTTGTAATACAACTGCTGTACAGCAATGTCGTACAGCAATTTAATACGTTTTGCTGTGCAGCATCTACAGCAATACAGCAAAGTCTGATTTTGCTGTACTTGCTGCACAGCATAATAGTCCGGCAGCCAGAACGAGTTTCTGCAAGGAACGAGGCCGAAAGTGAGAATGATATACACCCTATGCCTACTACGAATCGGCACGTGTGCCGAGTTCTAGTGAGTTTCTCTTCTTGTTAGACAAGATCAAAGAAAAGCACATGTAAATCCAACTGGACGCAGATTGCAGTTTTTGGCTAAAATACAATTTTGTATGCTTTCTCTAATTAAACGAAAAGTACTAAGCCCAGAGTCATAATTTTTGGCATGGAATGTCTTCAGGTCATTTCGTATGATGTGCATGTGCTTTGATCATGGTTCTGATCGGTAATGTATGTGAGAATGTGGTTGAATGTGGATAAAGTTGCTCAAAATGTTTGTGTTTGCCGACATTAAGAGGCTCGCCAAATCTAAATGCGTTTCGCTATATAGACAGGGGTGCATGAAAATGAAAGGAAATGACCTGAAGACATTCCATGCCTAAAATTATGACTCTGGGCTTAATACTTTTTGTTTAATTAGAGAAAACATACAAAATTGTATTTTAGCCAAAAACTGCAATCTGCGTCCCATTGGATTTACATGTGTTTTTCTATGATCCTGTCTGACAAGAAGAGGAACTCACTAGAACCCGGCAGACGTGCCGATTCGAAGTAGACATAGGGTGTACATCAATCTGTGAAAGTCTCACTTTCGGCCTCGTTCCCTGCAGAAACTCGTTCTGGCTGCCGGACTATAAGTATAAACGAGGCTTTACTGGTATGACACGGCGCATTATCCTGTTGTAGCCAGCCACTTCCATCTGATGACTCGAAGACATATGCGATATCTATGCTTGATCGTGTAGTATGTCAGGTTTACCATAGCTCATTCAATCTTTATAACTGTTCAAAATTATTGATTTTTTCATAGATATCTGCTTTTGTGTTATTGTTACCTTAATAATACATAAACAAGACGATAAGGTGATTCCAGCATTGATTTCGAAGCAATATGGCTCAAGCACATGACGATAAACGCCTGCAAATAATTACGTTGATGGAACATGGCGAATTGTCAATACGAGAAATTGCACGGCGATTAAACTGTGATCACAAGACGGTCGGCAGAACGTGGCAGCGATACCAAGAATCCGGGGATTATCGAACTTATCGAATTACCAGAATTGTGGGCGACCGACGACATTTGATGAAAGATCTATCGATTAAGATCTAATAGCTGCAGATCTATTAACCCAAGTTGGTGCTTCAGGAGACTGTAGTATAAGAACAATGCAACGCACTCTCAATACCATCGGTTGCAAAGCAATGAAGCCAGGACGAAGACCATACCTGAACAATAGTCAAATCAAACGTCGACTGCAATGGGCTCGAGATCATCAACATTGGACAACTGATGACTGGAAACAAGTTTTATTTACTGATGAAACAGTTGTTGAACTACGGGATGACGCACCTCAATATGTTAGAGTTGTCGACGGTCATGAGTTGACCCCAGACCATTTCATTCGAACGACGAAACATCCCACAAGTGTTATGGTATGGGGCTGCTTTAGCTGGCACGGACCCGGTCGTATCCATATTGTGGAGAGGAATATGAATTCCGAAGTTTATGTGCATGAGATCATCGATCGCAGAATTTTTCCCCAAATGGAGGAGTCTTTTCCAGATGGAAATGGCTGGCTACAACAGGATAATACGCCGTGTCATACCAGTAAGCGAAGCATGGCCCATTTCAACACGAAGGGTGTTCGAGTTTTGTCATGGCCTCCCAGTTCACCGGATGCTAATCCAATAGAGAACTTGTGGGCAATCATCAAACGGCGTCTCAAGACTCGCGGATGCAAGAATAAGCAGGAACTTATCAACGCTTTCCTAAATGTGTGGGCAAGAGACACTGAAATTGCTGAGATTTGCAAAAAATTGGTGGAGTCAATGACTTCACGAGTTGAAGCAATTATTGCTAGTAAAGGTGGATCTACCAAATATTAATAAAATATTTGTGAATTATCTTTTTGTTTTGCATCATTAATCATCATTAGGAAAGTTATGGGATTAAATTTGAGCCCTAAAGTAAAGTGTTTTTAATAATTACATGTTTTTAGTATAAAATGTAGTGTGGGGCAAACTTTTTGTCGTCGAGTGTAGGTATAATGGAATAAAAATCATGATACGCACTTCGATTATGAACTAATTGATATATTTGCGCTTGTAGGAATTTCTTGCATTTGTCGGAAAGCGTCTTTCCACGATGTAATGCATTTGCTGTGCACACGTTGATTGCTATGTCATTCTTGTCGCTACGTCACTCATGCATGATAATCGATCTATGTTACTTCTCGATCTATGTAACTAATACACTTCTTCTCCAACGCGCCTGCCGTTCTGACGTTACAATTGGTGTCAGTTAAGTGGTGAAGAATCATAGCAAACTGCGATGGCTGAACTTCTACGGCAATTAACGGAGAAACAACTGCTTGAAATATGTGACACTGCATCAATTACTGTACCATCGTCGTCAAAGAAATCAGATACACGTATCTTAGACCTCATCGAGGCCCATGACAAATCAGATATGGCATCTGTGATTAAGAAAATGTGGCCTACATATGTGTTATTCCTGCATTTACTGACTCCTATCCTACCGGCTGGTTCGACTTAGTATATCTTATGACTTCTTCTCTTGATGACGATAAACGCTGTATCAAGGTAATTGGTAAACTGCCTGAACAGATAATTTCATCTGTTACTCCAACAAAACTCACTGAAACGTTGTCTTCATCGAATCCTTGGTCTAACTTGAAGGCTGCTGTTATTAAAGTAACTGTACCATCCCCTTCAGCATCAGCATCAGAGCTTATGTCACCATCAAATCGCGGAAATATGTTGCCTTCGCAATATCTACGTTATCTTCAGCAGTTAGCTGATCGTGCCAATGTGAGGGATAAAACTGTAATACAATATCATTTCCTACGACAAATGGATGATCATGTTCGACCTACGCTTGAATCATTGCTTATGAAGGCTCCGTCAATTACATTATCTGATGTTGTAGATTTTGCAGACAGTTTGTTACCACCAACACAGTCTTCCGTTGCATCAGCAGTACAATCAGAAAGTGATGACATCAAAGGTCTAATCGCCGCTCTCAAAGACTCTATGAAGGCTGAATCGAATATTCGACCGAATCGAAGGGTGCATTGGAAGGGCAGATCGAAAACTCCAGATCGTAATCGCAGAAACCGATCATCGTCTCGTGGTAGACTGTGCTATTATCACTTTCGTTTTGGCAAATTTGCACGTCGATGTGAATCTCCATGTGACTGGTCTAACAATGTTACCAGAGGTACAGGCAATGATCCCAACAACACCAGCTCTACGTCAAAAACTAGCTCGCGACGGTAGCGTTATGGCGTCTTGCTTTACTGTCGCTGCAAATACCTCTACGACGCCTATCTCGTTTCTTATTGACTCAGCTGCTTCATACTCGCTTACTCCAAATCGCTTTATAAACTCAAACTCAATACATGATATTCCACCGATTCGTGATATATAATCCACCAAAGACTGGAATGGAAAAATTACTCAGATTGATAAACGTGCTACTGTGCAATTTTCTTTCAAAGGTTCAACTCAAACGTATGAGCATGAATTCCTTATCGGTGGTATTTTGCCTATCCTTGGTAGTGATTTCCTTGCTTCAGAGGAGATATTCGTCGATAATTCCGCTTGCAGACTTTTCAATGAACTTTTTCAAGAGCAAGACTTCTATCAGCCGCACGACTGGAATACGTTCGCAATCATTTTACCGAGCTGGAGAAGCAAGGCATCGTAGTTCGCTCTAATTCTCCCTGGTCAAGCCCTATTCATCTAGTACAAAAGAAAGATTCTATTGAATTTCGTGTATGCGGAGATTACCGAGCATTGAATAAATTGACTAAACCTGATCGTTACTCCTTACCCCATATCTCATCATTGTTGGAAGAGTGTACTGGAGAGATCTTTACCAAGCTCGATCTATGGAAAGGATTTTATCAGATTCCTATGTCTAAAGAGGATGCTGAGAAAACTGCAGTATGTACCCCAGTTGGTAATTTTCATTTTTTAAAAATGCCTTTGGATTGCGAAATGCCGCGCAGACATTTCAACGTCATCTCGATAAAATCTTATCCGGAATCAAAGGTGTTTCGTGCTATATAGACGATATCCTAATTCATACGGATAAATCTTCGCATAGTCATGTCGTTGCTACAGTGCTCAATGTCTTGTCTAAAGCCGGACTCAAAGTTAATCAAGACAAGTGTACCTTCAATCAGAATGAGATCGACTTTCTTGGCTGTCGGATTACTTCAACTGGTTATCGACCGCTACCCTCAAAGACTGAAGACCTTCGAGAAATACCTTTCCCAACCAATTCAAAGCAATTACGACGTTTCCTTGGCTTATCAAATCACTATCATCGCTTCATTAAAAACCTTGCTACTATCGGCTCGCCTTTATATGAAGTGGTCAACAAATTCAAATGGAATGAAGAACAAGAAAAGTCATTCACTGAAATTAAGACTTTACTTTGTGAATCTGTTGAACTTGCATTTCCCAATCCCAACGATCCAATTTCCATTACATCAGATGCATCAAATGTTGCTGCTGGCGCTGTGTTGCATCAGGGTGATCGTCCAATATCATTCTTCTCTCGCCGTTTTTCCAAAAGTGAACGTAATTATTCAACATTCGATCGTGAATTGACTATTTTTCTCAGTATGAAGCGATATCAGCATTATTTAGAAGGCATGAAGATAATCATTTACACTGATCACAAGCCCTTGTTACACAGTTTGACAATGGAAAACCCATCGCCAAGACAACTTCGTCAACTATCATTCATATTTTAATTTGACGTAACTATTAAGCATGTCAGTGGCAAGGATAACATTGTAGCTGATACGCTGTCTCGACCTTCTGTAATATGTGCTTCGCAATCAATATCACCATGGCCAAATTCAGCAGAGATTCTTAACATGCAATCCTCGGATCCATCGTTATCTGATATTCAAAATTCATCGTTGAAATTATCATTCGTGAAAGGTGCTCTCGTTGACTTATCTACAGGTTCTCCTCGTCTACTTGTTCCTAAATCTCTACGCTACAAAGCCTATACTGACGTTCACAATATGAGTCATCTCGGATTCAAGAAGACATATGATGCAATGAGACTACGTTATATCTGGCCTCAAATGCGTTCAGATATATCAAAGTGGTGCAAAGAATGTGATAAATGTCAACCGAACAAAATAACACGCCATACAAAGTCACCAATAAAGAAATTCGCTGAAACTTACCAATTTGAGAAAATTCATCTTGATTTGGTTGGTCCATTACCCCAAAGTCAAGGTTATCAATATCTCCTAACCATCATTGACCGACATACAAAGTGGCCTGAAACATATCCTTTACGATCAATCGTCACAGAAACAATCTTACGAAAACTATTGGGATTTATTTCAACCTATGGTGTTCCAAAATTCATCGTTACAGACAGAGGCACGCAGTTCACTGGCCATCAATTCTCCCAATTTTGTGAAAAGCATGGAATTATTCTACAACATACTACTGCATTCCATCCACAGTGTAATGGCATTGTAGAACGATTCCATCGTCCCTTAAAAACTTCACTACGTTGTTCAGACTCATCTTGGACAGATGCACTTCCTTATGCGTTACTCGCTTTACGCAATGCTGTAGACTTAAATGGAATATCACCAGCAACAAGCCTGTTTGGAAGACATCTTCGACTTCCGAATGAGTTATTTACACCAAAGGCTGCCCAACCATTCAAACCACTGGTTCGACAAATGGTCATTCCATATTCTCCTATTGTTCATCCAGAACTCAAGACATCACAATTTGTGTTTCTCCGCCGTTCAGTTCCACCTCCGTCTCTTACTCCTCCCTATACTGGGCCTCATAAAGTGATAAATCGCACGGACAAAACAATGACCATCAATTTAAATGGACGTCAAACTACCGTGTCCATTGACCGTCACAAGCCAGCATTTGTTTCACGCGACCATCGTGAGAAGACTCAAAATAATAATTGAACTGATTCTCCTCATATGACTTTGAGATCTGGTCGTCATGTTCATTTTAATGCTATTTCGATTACTCATGAGTTTTGATATGTTTCCAAGCCTGTAGCCACATCTTACTCTTCAGTTTGACTATGTTTCACATAGTGCAGTTATATTGTTGAGTATATTTTCTATGCACCTCTGCATTCTTTTCAAAAGTATGTGTTATTCCTCTTCGCTTTTGATAAATAGCCTATGTTTAACCCTATTATTCACAACCTACATATTGATGTTTACACTCAGATTTTATGTATGGTTTTTTTATGTAACTCCGTTTTTTGGGTTGGGGGCCTTTGTAATGCATTTGCTGTGCACACGTTGATTGCTATGTCATTCTTGTCGCTACGTCACTCATGCATGATAATCGATCTATGTTACTTCTCGATCTATGTAACTAATACACTTCTTCTCCAACGCGCCTGCCGTTCTGACGTTACACACGACATGTAAATTGAATTCTCATGCGATGATGAAAATCATCCCAGCAGCCATTTATCATAGAATATAATGCTGACTAATTCAAATTATTTATTGAAGTAGTCTTAATGAGTACTGATGGCGTTCTCCAATCCGCAAGTGTACAGATGCAATGCCACTGTGACCATTGGATTAATCAGTTCTTAAAAGAACTAAATGGAGCTTTCTCGTGGCAACGAATTAAAATTGATCAGCTTTAGCCCAATATCTGGTAAAATTGGAAATCTTAAGATTGGTAAGATTCTTACTGTTAATATACTGATACCATAGATTCCAAACACTGCCGCATACATGTTCAAAACACATGTCTGATATACTGTACCGACTACAGATGCTGGTGGTGGAAATAGAATAGGACAATGGTCAACATAGGTTATCATAGGTTAAGGAAATTAAAATTGTATATTATGAAACAACAGAAGACCGATGGATAAAAATTGGAAAAGTGGAGGTAAAACATGGAAATACAATTATGCTACTACACCGATTACAAGTGAACTATATCTGACACTACACATGCTGGATAAGTGGAAAGTAGATAATGGAGGCAAACAATAGAACTACAATGGCACTCTACTACATCGAAAGCAATGAAACTATACACACTATACCTAAGACGACACAAATACTATTGCTTCAATTGAATTTGTTATCGTCAGTTTCTTAATCCGCCTATAATACTTCATGTAATCCCACATCTCTTCATTTGTTCTTTATTTGAAATACAATACATCGACCTCTACTTCAGCTACCGAATATTTGATTGAGGCAGCCTAGTTGATGAGCCACCGAAAAATGTGTGCTTACAGATATAAATATACATCACAACTTATCTGACGAAGAAGAAATTCAATTTTAAATAATACACACGTGATACAAATCGCAACGAAGCTCAATATGAGCTGCCGAAAACTTACAACAACATCATGATGAGAAATATAATGCACTCAACACAAAAATAATGAAAAACATGTAGGCTTACTTTCATGTAAATTCAAGCTTCAATTCCGATAAAATCCTTGAAATGACCTGTACCTGCAAAACTTCATATGCACACACTTACATTTAGAAGATATTTTTGTTGGCAATTTGCAGTAAGAGTGAGAAATCCATAATCTGTTTACAAAGACATAAAAGCATCATTTTGCTTGTCGCAAAAAATACCAAATGTAGTACGTCATTAAAAAGATGTTCGCTGTACATGAAATTTGCAAGGTTTATAAGGAAATCGAAATATACATGTAAGCATAAATATTGCGTTTTGCGAATATCAAAATACAATGGATATACGTACATGTGACTCATAGGCCATTATCAATAGTCATTTTTCAGTGATATTGATTCGAATAAGTAGAATTAGCTGAAATCAGAAAATACTATCTAACTGCAACATCACACTATTCACGTTGTGAGTGTAATTCCACGAGAGATACTTCATAACAGGCAAATGAACTATGTTAATGCAGATAGAAAGGGGCAAACAATTCTCACGTCAACAGATAGAACGTACGACCGATTATAACGGTGTACTGGTATCAATTTTATATGAAACAGCCATGCTTCGTGGTGCTATATTTCTTTGCAGTTGAAATTTTGTTGGAGCATGAAGTTTATCAAAAACGTAATCAGATGGAATAGACAAGTAATTCCCAGATAAATAGAGATTCATTATCTTGATGATGCACTACTGTGAACTCGCTTAGACGATTCATAATCAACTACAATGAAACAAGTTGACGCTTTTTTGCATCTTTTAAAATAAGAAACAGATGATATAGGAAATCATTAAAATTGTATGTACTTTTAAATATCAGATTATCTTGGAAACTATATGATTATATTGACCTGATCACGCTAAAGATAATTGTCTGATTACACTGATGCAATCAAAGCCATCTAACTAAAATTAAGCGAGATTGCTCAATAGCGTAAAAGAGGAGAAAGTGATGAATAGAGAAAAAATTCAGTTGATAAAAAATGCTCTGCTCTTTTTCCCTTCCCATTTGTTGGATATGAACATGTGGAAACTCAAGGAGAGAGAGAGGCTATTAGAAGACTATTTAAAAGGCTAGAACATCTGAAAATAGGTAACAATAGCCGAAAAATGTCGAAGATCATACAGTGTGTAAATTAAGCCCAAGTCCCTCCGGAAACGTATTTTCCACCCAAGAATACGAAAACAAAGAGTTTTCCAGTTCAAACCAGTTTTACTGAATGCACAGTGAGCATTCATTTTGGCTTTTACTGGTTTGCAGGACAATCGCCATTTCACAGATATCTGACTGAGGAATGACAGGAAATGGTGATGGCCTTAGCATATCTTCGTCGATGGCATGAAAGACTACATTTTGTTCCTTAATTCCCTGATGGACTCATGAATTCGATGTTGAACAGAAATGAGAGATTGATCAGATATCACGACGTCATTGTATCGTTCATGAAAAGCGCAAGCCTTGAATGCATTCATGGTAAACAGAGAACATAGAATGACTGATTTCCTTGCATCGGCAGTGATGATCAACACCACTCGAACCAGTATTCAAAAAAGAAACAGAAAGCGAATCGCTCTCCTACCAAACAAACTGCTTTTGAATGAGGAAAGTGTGTACATTGTGCTTCAGATACTTCAGCGAGCTTGGAGAAAAACGTCCACACGCCTCCACCAACAGACAAAACGATCACTTCCACATTTGACCCATTTGCATTAATAGGATCTGTACAAGACCTGTTGAGAAGTAGAAGATCAGAAGTTGAATCTATCTCATCATAACCCATCTTCTACACGGAAAGCTGCGAAGGTACACGGTATTTCAACTGCGACTGCTCACAGGAGAGCCTACAATTTCCACCACACCCAAGCTCTGTTGCTCTATGATCACACCGCTCGTCTCACAATGTGTCAGGAGCTTGTTGACTTGATTGATAGCAACCACAGAGATAAATCGTCTTGTCTGCATGTTTGGGAGGAGCAAGAAGATCAATTTTCCATTGAGCGTAATGTAAATTCAAGCCCTAATACTCACGAACCAGAACATTGAAACCAAATTAAACGTGTACAGTCAGTAAATTTAGATCGTGAAGAATTGAACGGGGTGAATATATTTTCATTTGACGAATTTATCAATAAGAAAAATTGATTTAAAGATATGTACTTTGTACTTGACTGGCCTGTCTACAATCAGACCATTGAAGTTCGTAGGCTTTCTGATACGAGCTGTCTCTGCAATGCGCGCGCTTGGACAATAACACAAGGCAAAGAGAGACGAATCTCTATGTCAATCTCTATCGCTTGGTACCATTGCATACAATGGCTGAGACAGGATTATGTCCGCTCTCATGATAGCAGCCATCAACCAAACCTTTATTATTCTGATGAGGCGATTTTCCACAAAAGTCTGCATGCCCGCAGACACAACTGCCGGTATTGGGATTACGAAAATCCTCATATAATCCGCGATACGGTTACTCAATCACCTTAAGTCAACGAGCGTGGTGCGCATTGAGAAGAGGACAGTTCTTTGGTCCGCACTTCTTCGACGGGACTGTGACAGCAGATATAATGGAGTATCATTTTGTGCCACAACTCAGTCACATTAGGGACACTCTGTCCGTTCCTTTTTGAATGTAAATTCCCCAAATCGCTGGATTAACTCTATTCGACTTAATTATTTCATTGGGGCATTGTGAAACCTCCGTTTATCGTCTGAATGTCTTTTATTAATCAATCGAGAAATTGCAGGACGAAGTGACGTCTATCCTGCATGGCATTGACGAAGATGCGTTTGAACGAGTGCTTGATAGTTTGCGCGAAAGGTAGTTACGAGTTAATTACATTTATTGGGTGGTTACGGATGATTGCCTACTAATGATTTTGTTGGTTTTAACTAAAATGCATGTCAATTGTACATGTATGAATTCAGTATATGGTTTGGAATGTAAATAATTATTTTCACCAACTTGGGAAAATACATGTACTTTTCTGAGGTACATTGAAATAGGTATCCCATCCGCTTCCGCATTTTTCGGGAGACTACTCATGGGAAATGAAATAACCAAATTGAAATCAACCAACATTTGTATACATTCATAAATGGACATAAAAATCAATATGGCAAGTACTATAATAAGGCACTGATTTGGGTAGGCAAACAGTGAGAACTACGAGTGCCAAGTGCGAGTAAATATCACTGTTTACTGTCGAAAGTCAATGCTTTGTCATAATTTCTACTATGATGCAATATCATGCTTGACTATGTTACGCTTGACTTTTGCCCTCCTCTGTTGACCTCTTCCAACTTAAGAACTTGCTACCCCTACTCCTTTTCTCAAGATAATGTTGATAGAACACTATGATCATTTTGTGCAACTAAGCAGTGGGAATCTATCCATGAAACATCATTTACCTCCTCAGCATAGTAGAAATATGGCAAATGAGGAAGCATAGAGATGAAGGATGTGGTTGAAAAAGTCGTGCCCACCTCAAAACTGGGCAATGTGCTTACTGACAGCCAGAACCATAGAAACGTCATTTATTGCCACTGACCGAGTTTGACAAATATCGTTCGTTTGGTCAATGTCTCTTGACCGCTGTAGCCAAGTAAACGGAACTGTTATGTAATGTTTTCTTTTTTAGCTGCTCACTCTTATTCTGGAAATGAGTGTTTCATCAAGTAGAGCTGTTGATTGAAATTGTCTAAAAATAAGTAATTATTAATTTATGCGCACTCTAAAATAGCTTTTCGCAAATGCCATTTGAAAAACATTGCTTCAAAAGACTTGAATAGGCTTGCAACAAGTGGAACTCAAAAATACCAGGCATCATTTTCTAGTTGTAAAACATTGAGTTACATAAGTAACTCCCATTATTAAGTGGATGTGTGCATGCGCAAATCACCATATCCCATTTGAAGCATTGCCTAGCGGAGGTCCGCTACTCATTTGTTGTCATTTGTTGTCTTTGCTTGCATGAATGCCACATATAAGGCCTAGTGTTAATTAAATTGGTTTACCAAGTTAATCAAACTTCCTTTCCAAGTGCACCTTGTTCTCAGATTGTGGATATTTCTCTCACACAATTCAACCAAAGCTTACATTTGATTTTGCAAATTTTAGATAAATTTCGAATATGCGGTAATTATTATAACAGCAGGTCTGTGTTGCAAAGCTAAGTAGCAACAATTGTTATATGCATCAATACCTTTAACCCTCATCAGCCCACTAGACTACATGTGTAGTTTTGTGATTTTCATTTCAATATAAATCTGGAAGTTCAACTCCAATTTCAATATAATTTCAGTTCCAATTGACTCAGGTTAGTAGCCTTCACCATGAGTATTTCAAACTGATTTTATTAATTCAAACAAATTTGAATGCAATGTGATATGATTCCGCCCACCAGACTGCATATGTAGTTTATCACCTGAAGTATTATACATTAGGAGAAAATTGGCATGGCAACATAATTTGAGCAGTAAAATCATTATCAACCATCATTATACGACTGTGGCGCAATCTTTTATGCCTCAATGCTATCCATTTCTATGTTTTTGAATAATATTCGATGGAATTATTGTGTTTTGTTTTACTAATGAATCGCCGCCGTCAACTTGTTGAATTTTCCCGGTTGGCCGGTTGACAATCAAGCTTCTACATTTTAATTTTGTTGTGCACGAATGCGGTGCTTCCATTTACATTGTAACTAGTGAAATGACGAATACGTACCAAAGCAAAAGCCATTCACTTTAGAGGTTGAAACTACAGGGTGACCATAAAGTCGCGCACCAAGATTTCAATTGATCCTGTAGGTCACTTTAAATGACTTTCAAAGGAGAAAAATACACAATTGTAATCAATATAATAAAGAAAATTACATACTTCTTTAGGTATTCACAAATGTTCAAAATGCTACCTACCAGCAGCCACACATACATGTAAATTGAGTCGATGGTGATTTTTTTCGAGCACTCGATTCAGCAAATCTGAATCATCGTTAATTTCCTGACAAGCATCACGAATTCGAGTTCGCAAATGATCCAGGTCTTTCATGCGCACGGAATATTCTGTAAGTGTTTAACGCATCCACAACAGAAGTAATCCATAGGATTCAGGTCGATGGATCGAGCAGCCCATTTGACTGTCCCCCTTTGACCAATCCAATGAACGAAGTTTTTATCCAGCCAGCCGTGCACTATCAAGGCAGAGTGTGTAGGCGCTCCATCCAGCATGAACCACTCAGGCCGGCCTTCTCCAATTGAGTTCAACTGAGGAAAAAGTTCTTGCAATATTTTGAGGTACTTGTTGCCGTCGAGCGTTGAGTCAAAAAAGTAGGGCCCTAAAACATGGTCTTTCCACAGACCGCGCAATACCATTAGTTTCGCACTACTGTTTTTTTATGGGTTGCATCCAGTGAGGATTCACCTGCGCATAATATCGGCAATTTTGTTTATTCACTTCACCATTGAGATAGAAGTTGGCTTCATCAGTAAAGAGCACTCTCCGATGCACCATGTCATGATCTTCATCCAATCGATTTTTAAACCATGTCGACATTTCCATGCGTCGGTTAAGATCGTCTTCGTACAATTTTTGTAGAATCTGAAGTTTGTATGGATGAAAAATATCTTCTTTGAGCATCTTCTGCATCGTGGAGCGGGGAGCGTTGATTTCGCGAGATGATCTACGTGCGGATTTTTTGGACTTTGCTCAATTTTATCGAGAATGGCTGTTCGTGTCGCATCAGATACTTTTGGACGCCCACTTCGCTCTTTGTCGTGAACACTGCTAGTTTCTTTGAACTTCGCAAATAAACGACCGACTGCCGTATGACTAACATTCATTCCGTCATGCTTTGAATTGACCATTTCAGCAGCAGACCTGTTTGTCGCACCCTCTCGCCACAAAGTAAGATAATTTCAACTCTGTGTTCAATTATCAAGGACATGCTCGCTGGTTGTGATTAAGAAGCCATTGTCGCTTCCATTTATCTTGACTCCTTCGATTTCGGAGTCATACTCAATTTGGCAATCGCGTGATCATCTGCGCCAAATAATGTTCATTCATGAAGTTAAGAGAACGAAGTAGACTCTACATACGTACGACGAAACTAGGAATTTCTATAATAGTATGATTGAAGCTTCAAGCTTGCACGTAGGTCAGATAAGCTTTGGTGCGCGACTTTATGGCCACCTTGTATTCTTTAGTTTATTATCACGCATCCAATCGGAACTTATAAATGTACATGGATGGATATTTCTCTTATCATTCTCTGTCCACCAATCCGCTATACTAAGGTCTGATAGCAACAGGAACTCTCCCTGCTGGCGACAAGATGCCTTGCGCGAGTTTGAAATTATCCAATATCGAGAGGCAGGTGACACTAAAGATACAGGGCCAACGAGCACGAATAATGATGATTTCATGCATTCGAAATGAATAAAGACTTCATTACTATGTCTTCCCATCTCAACAAAATCTTGAAGTACCCTTTCGATCCGACAAACTATGATCCTTGATTGCATACCAAGGACTGACAGATCTGAAGAACATCAAAAAATTAAGATTTCAGGTGCATGCGCAATACTCGCTTCAATCGTGTAGAATTTTTTTGTAAAACTTTCATTCTTGGCTACCCACTCTCATAATGGAAATGAGAGTGCTTCATCAAAACGGTTGCAAAGCTGTTGGTTGAAGTTGTCTGCAAAATACTAGTTGAATTTATACGCAATCTAAAATAATTTTTCACCGTTTGAAATAAGTTGCTTCAAAAAGGCTTGAATAGGCCTACACTAAGTGGAACTCGAAAATAGCAAGTATCATCTTCTAGGTGCAAAACTTTGAGATGAAGATGTAACTCCAATAACAAAAAGGATGCATATAGCATGCACCATACATCCCAATTGAAACATTGCTTAGCACAATTCCGCGACTCTTTTGTTAGCCATGTTATTTGTTGGCTTTGATTGCCTGACTTCTACATATAGGGTTCGCGCAATCATAGCTCAGACTTTATCTGTTCAAATGTGAGCTCGTTGTGTCTTCGATAATCTCCACTGCCGTCCACTGAATGACATCATCGAAGAATTGATTTCCCCTGGCTTGGACTCCTACTTCCACAACCCCAAATGTCATGGTCCATTACCCACAAATGGCAACAGAAGAGTTAATACATGTTTAGCTTAAACATTGTTTGCATCAAATTCATCAATTTGTTCTTTTCAATTCTCGACTTGGTTAACACGGTGCATGAGCTACATGTACATTAGTGATGCAATATTAAATGTTATGAGGGGTAAATAATTATGAAAGGTACCTTGAATGACACTGGAATCTGTCATCATCATCCAAGTGATAGTCTCTACAGTGATTGATGATTAATCTGAACAATTTATTGATGAGCAGCTACATTTGATCTGCATATTTCTACATTTGATCACATCCATTTCTGTGCTTCCACATTTCATACTGCATATGTCTACATTTGATCTGAAAATAATATTTCATTTGCAAAGGGTGATATCTAATTTGCATATTCTACATTTGATCTGCATATTTCTACATTGATGTCGGAAAACCTATATATCATGATCCGAATAGACATCTATCAAATATACCATGAAATATGTAATAGATATACGATATCATTCTTCAAATTCCCGAGGAATAAATAGCAATCTGCCCGAGCGTAGCGAGGGCAGATTCTTTATTCCGAGGGCTTTTGAAGAATGATATCGTATATCTGTTATATACCATGATAGTGGAATCTAATAATCTTCCCCGGGAAGTTTATTTTGCAGCATAGTGGTTGAGAGTGATCTCGTGCTTCGTCATATCTATGATGTGTACATGTACATGTCATATCTATGATGTCCACACTAAACTTATATTTTGAAATCTCAGGGAAGTTTATTTATTTAAAATTAGAAAACAGAGATCTATGGAGTAACTTCTGCAGTAATTTCAGAAATTGCATCGTCTGATTCATCCATTCACCGATTCAATATGGCAGAAATTGATTTAGACTTTGATGAACTTGCAAGTTTAATGGATGATTACAAGCAACCAACAACATCTCGATTTGAAAGAAGTATGAACGAAGAAGAACTAAAGAAAAGAATAGACAGCACAATATCCAAGAATTCAAAGAAGAAGGCCAACTGGGCAGCAAAGATGTTCAAAGAATGGCTTGCGGAAAGGCAAAGAAATGAGATAGTCAGAGGTGATCATGTTTTCAAAGCATTTGAAGAAATGAGCAAGTCGGAACTGGATTCCCAACTGAATTACATGTATTTCATTTTTGAAGTAAGAAAGAAGAATGGGGGTAGATATCCAGCAAAGACCTTAAGAGAAATATTTCAGGGTCTAGGATATTATCTAAAGGATATTCTCGGAAAAGGATGGAGATTATTCAATGATGAAGAATTTGAATATGCAAGGATGGCTTTGGACGCAGCCATGAAAGAAGCAAATTACCTTCAAGTTCCTTGTGAAGGATCCGGTCCCTCAAATCCGGTGTCCAAAAATCAAGGAGATGGGTTATGGAACAAAGGCATTTTGGGTGACAGTGATCCGCAGACTTTGTTAAGAACCATATTCTTTTGCTGCGGAAAGTTCTTTGGATTGCGAGGAGGAACAGAGCATCGAGAGCTCAAATTTGGGACTCAAATTCAATTAACGATGACTGAAACAGGTGAAGCATTAGTGTACACCAACATGCATTCCAAAAATTACACTGGTGGCTTAAAACAGTGTCGTCTAAAGCCAAAAACGATAAAAGTCTTCACAAACCAGGATAATCCGGAGCGCTGCTTTGTCAGGATTTACAAACTCTATGCCAGCAAGCGTCCGTCGAGCGGGAAAGTTTCAGCCTTTTATCTAAAAGCTAGAACGAATTTCACTGACGATTCATGGTTTGAGGATACAGTGATAGGACACAATAAGTTGGATACTTTGATGAAAGAGATCGCATCACTTGGACAATTGAAAGGAAATTACACCAACCATTCACTCAAGAAGACAACAGGACAATTTCTCAAGGGTATGACCGAGGTTCAGAGAAAAGCTCATACAGGGAACAGATCGCAGGCGCAATCAATTTATGAGGAAGTCGATGATGAAGACTTCCAGTTGACATCTTCAGTTTTATATGGTGCTAGACCGAATGCTTCCATCGATTCAACTGCATGTATGTCAAACAATTCAACCAACATGAATGCAACAAGAATAGTCATGAACAATGAAACATGGCAGCTACAAATGCCCGCAAGGAAGCGAATGAAGATGGATGTGAACGCTGAGACAAACCACATTTCATTCCATTTCTTTTGACTTCATATTCATATAGGCCTACTTACCGCTTTGTCGTTCCTTGTAACGTACTGTATGTAGAGATGTGATGTTTTGACTCTACATGTACATGTGAATTACTAACTAACTTGAATGAATGTAATTCATGATTGTTCAATTACAGATATTGTTAAACCAAACGTAGGGATATTCTCTGAAAATAACTCCCGGGTTATTGAGGGGATGTCTATGTACATCATGGTATATAATCAAAGAACCATCCCTTCCCGTAGAACTTTCCCTGAGAACTTTCCTCGTAGAAATAGTCCAGATATCGGATCATGATATGTGATAGGTATACCATAGCATTCTTCAAATTCCCGAAGGAGAAATAGCAATCTGCCCGAGCGTAGCGAGGGTATATTATTTTTCAGTTTATATTTCATGGTATATTTGATAGATGTCTATTCGGATCATGATATATATGATAGGAATCTTAGCAGATATGCGAAGGATATCAATGCATGTACATTAATACCTTTAAGCAATTAAGAACCAATGAAAAAATACAAAAACTACATATGTAGTCTGGTGGGCAGAATACGTAGACAGTTTTGCCGAGCTGATGAGGGTTGAATGATTAGATATTGGTTGAATTAAATCAATGAAAATATCCTGGTTGCTTTTGTTATGGGCATGCACAAAAGGAATTAATTGCTCATTTTCTTTTTGTTGATTGCGATTTTCACGATGCTTCAGTTTCAGGTTTTGCTGCAACATCGTTGACTAATCGTTTAAGATGATTTAGCTCCTTTAAACGTGACCTCAGTAAACGTGCTTGCGTTTATGTTTGACCGATACTATTCTCTTCATCCTATAGGATAAATTGTAAGGTATGTTCCGAAGAATATGTTTCTCAGATGAACCGAATTAAATGGTACATACGTTTACGGTTATGTTGGTGTTCTGTATATATCAGTGCTTAAAGAATCGTTAGAGCTTTTGTTTACTACAGTATTACATCTCAAAAATTCAAAGATATTTTGCTTTTTCTTAAGTCAAATTGATAAAGGGATCGAGGCTTGATCGACTGATATGGCAATCTCGATCCCTTTATCAATTTCACTTCTGAAAATAACAAAAATTAGGCTTGCATGCAATCCATATTTATAAAAATTGTATATTTTGAGTTCTTTTGCTAAATAGTTTGATGCACTGTACATAGCGTCTGAAGTTTTGCAGAATTTGTCAGAATTCCTCTCTTCATTCATTAGTCACTCAAGGGCACATCGTTTTGGATGTTGAAATCTACCACGACTATATCAATACCATGAGTGATTTTGGGCAGCAACACGAAATCTCAGCCAAGCGTAAATGTGTTGATGCATTTTCTGAAGCAACGTGTAATAGTGGGATCATAATTATGCTAACATTATCATTGATAGGACAAATTCTACTTTTCAATATCACTCTCTCGATATCAAATAATCAATAATTCATCAGATTCTATTTCTTTGCCTAATCACTCTGATTAGGAAACGTCATTATTTTTATTAACGTTCACTCCTTTAGATGGGATACCAAGGTTGAACGTCACAGCAAGTGGATTCAATTCATTAATTCAATAATTGAAATATTTAGAGTGCGTTTCAAGGTTCTTGTCATAATTATCAGCAATTACACAAACCCTAAAATGCGTCTTTATGTGTGCTGTCATTCCGATGTAAAGGTGGCTTCTAATGAGGCGTTCCTCAAGCTCGTCAACACATAGGAACGGAGAGGGCATCAACACATCCTATTAAACCGAAGTAATCAGGCGAAAAGAACATTGGCGTAAATTTAACATGCGTTTAAATTTGGTCTAGCATGAGAATAGTCATACGAGATGCCACCATTTATAGCTTGTAGACAGTTTGAGCTGCAGATGTGTCACGCATTTATCGTTGTCAGCGCGACACATTTGAAAATACACCATATACGGAATTCAATGACGGGAAAAGAAACCTCTTTTCAGCCAAATTTTTTCACAAAAATGATATAAAGTTATATAAAGCCAATTGTACTATTGCGCCGTTGGCTTTATCTGGGGATAATGAATCACCACTTGAAGCCTGCGACGAAATAGTGTGATTGTCTTTACATGTATACTACTTTCATATTATTTTTGTGAATAAATTTGGTCGAGGAGAGATTGCTTTTTCCATCTAAGTATGACATTAGTCACCTGTTTTTCTCCGCCACGGATTTCAATAACTGAATCATTTTGTTTACAAATTTAAGTAACCCATTGTAAATTCATGCTGTTTTAATGAATGCTTTCATCACGCTACATTAAATTACAATGGATATCGCATCTTTATAGTTACTTGCTTAGGTGTGCCATGCAGGAGTGTGCCTAAAAGGCGGCGGGCATATCTATTTCAAATACAAGCTGCTTGCAAAATAAAGAATAGCAACTATAGCAAGTTCCTTGTTACAAAGAATAGGCTATACTAGCTATTTTCATGCTTTCTGACTTGTTACACGAGCAAATGTTCGTATTTTTGCAAGCTGCATTATGCGTAGTCGGCAGTAAAAATGAATACATAAACTTAGAAAATGGTAGACCAAGACACCACATCAGTTGCTTTATATTTTTATACATAAGTTAGTGTTCTTGCAATCTGCTTAAAATGTGTAGCGCTTGCTTTACAGAAATATTGATAGCTCAATGATATGTGGGACTTCCGTCTCTTTCAACATAAAAATTCGGGGTTGAACGATGGTAAAAACTGCATGGGGTTTGCAAATGTGACAGCGATGTTAAAGGGTCATTGATGAAATCAATTCGGTTAGGCGTAAATACAACTTCATGGGTGATCGAAAACCTGCATTAAGTCAATGGGCCTGATGTCAAGAGAAGACAGCACTGTCACACAGTTAAAGCACAATTCAAGAAACAAAATTTAAATTCTAATGAATTATTTTGGGACGAAAATGCCGCAAAAAACCGTGTATATAATTCATGAAATCGTTGCATTCAGCAGAAATCGTGAAAATATATCAAAAGAAAATATTTGAAATGCCACGCAGGAATCGCCTTCATGAATTTGATGTATCAATAGTATCATATTCTAATATTTGAGTCACACTTTCAGATTTGTCCGTTATTGCATAGCTCAACGTTCGACTTACGGAAATGCTGCACACTGAGTGATAAGATGGACAAAAAATTTTATGTGAACGAGACAGTATTGACTTAATAAACGTTATCCTACATAGGCTTGAATCTTCGGATACCTAGCAACATGTCAAACAGAAGCTAAAATACTTCATTGTGGAAGTTTGCAATTTTTGTTGAAAAATTGTTGAAACTTGAAAGATGACAGTTTTCTATATCAATTATGATCTAATCTTTGCGCTTAAGTTAGACAAGAAAATATTTGTTATTAATTGAATCATGTTTTATTTGTGTTATAGATTAAGTACTGTTCGTCTACTGCTTGCAGGTGATGCGATCTTATTCTACATAAAATGAACCTTACCTATTTTTCAACGTTTATATTATTTAATTGACCCAGATAGATGATTAGCCCTGTGTTAATGCTCTATTTCAGATCAATGGAATTGCGTGGGCGCTGATACATAATGCACTTTAAAGTAGACTTGCATGACTCACTAAACAATTCAAATTTTCGGCTCTACACAAGGGAGCCTCTTTGCACTTTGTAGTGAACATGATATGATTGTTAGTCGTTAGCATTATTGCAATTTAATATAAATCTAAAGCTTCTACTTCACTCATTTAGATAATGATGTAATGTCATCAGCTGCAGTAAAACAATGGATTCACTCATGTTTAATGAAATATTTTGTGCAAGTAATAAGCTCAAATAGTCTCTTATATAGCACTCTAAACAACCCGAAGTAGTATACTATTGCTGCTTCTACAGTAACCTACGCTTTTTGCGGAGACTTATTTGAAGTAAAAGTCAAGAACAGTAGGATAGTTTGTTAGAAAATGTTTTGTTCAAAAAGTCAATTGCTGTGCAAGACGTATCCATGCACATGTTTTTCGTATAGTGCATGTACATGTATGTATTTATATCTCGTGACCAGCAGCCTGCAAGAATTTCTATGGGACTATCAGAGCAGCAAGTCTTGGCTTATTGCATAATTTGGAATTCAACAACCGAATTAGAACCTTTAGAGTGTGTCCTCGGATTAAATTCAGACTATTGCAGTTTAAAGATTTCAAAAATCAATGAAAGTAAACAGCACATATTCAATGAAGGTTGATTAAAGTTGACCATCAAAATGAACTCAAAATACTACAAAAGAGGCACAATACATACATTGCTATTGATCGACAGAGAATTTCGCTAAAGATGGTGTTGACTGAGGTAGAGCTTCAGAGAGCATCCGCCTACTCCTGGACCAGTAGTGACAGATCACAAGGAGAAAAAAGGAGGAAATAATACTCGCAAAAATTTGGCAGAAAAAACCTAATCAGAAAAAATAAAATATAAAATATAAATAAATGACTAAATAATTTCACAAATAAATTTAATCCGGAGATGGTGCAGTATTTTGTAATTATGAAATTAGGAGCAATGTCAAATAGTAAGGAATGAAATCACAAAACATTCCGAAAAAATCCTTGATTTCTGACGCAATCATGCATCAATGAAAATGATAAGTGCAAGTGATTTCGCTTGTCGTGCAGTAAATTTGGATAAGAATTCATACTGTGGTACATTATTCATGTGTTGAATCATTTCTCTTTTAGGAGTTCACGATGCCTTCCTTTATCAGTAGATTCTATGCACTTTCAGGGCCTTATTGTTGGAAACGGACCGGAGAAATCTCGAAAGATTCGCATGACAATTCTGCGATACATGAACCTGTCGTGGATTATTCTCATGCGCAGAATCAGTGACCAAATTGCTATCCGATTTCGCTTAAATACAATGAAAGAAAAGAACGAAGAGGAAGCTGCTGAAAATGTTGAAACGAATGTTCGTGATATATTCCACAATGTAAATGCTGACAAAAGTAAGAATTGATGATAAAAATATTTGTTTCGTCATTTAATTGATGCACTTGGAGAATATCAGGCACTATTTGATGATGACAAATTAGTCAGGTCGTTTTCTAAAAAATGAACAATACTTCTTCCTGAGCTGAGACTGACTCATGCATAAATATTTCTATTCTTTTACTTTCATATTATTAATTTTGCGAATTTCAATGTATTTTTAAGTGCTAAAGTATTTTCATCAAGAATTTTTTGACGTTGAAGATGCTTCCTTCACACGCAAAGAACCAAATGTTTTGCATTGAATTGTATTTTGATATTCTTTTAGAAGTTCATTACACTTTCCGGAAGTTGATTACTGACTCCGAGATTCGTGCCATGGAGAATATTGCTGCCCAACATTATACTAAGTTCAAAAAGAGTTATGAACCCGAGTATTGGATCCCAATGCAATGGGCAACTCGAACGCTGCAGAAAGCCTTTGTTCATGGTTATATCAGTGATCCCAGGACCACAAATGGTATAATTGATGTAAGTGATGTTATTGCCTGTTCATTTTCTGTAATTCACCATTGCAAGAATGCCTCCATCAAGCTAACATTTTCTCAAATTACATGTACATGCATCATCCATTCTTATACTCGTACATGTGATATATGAGTGAACCGTTCATCGACCATACGTTATGTCGTTTGTCCCAATTGGTCTTACTTAACTTTTTTGTTTGATGATGACATATTTGTTATCAAGAATACATACAACATTCACATACTAAATGGATAATTAACAAATATCAAGCCCAAATGGGCTGCGAGTAGAAGGAACCAAAAATAATAAACATAAAAAAGAAGATAATTACCAGATGTCGCATCGAAAAAGTAAGCAGAAATTGATCTTTTAAATTGTGTAACAATTGAAACATTTCTTTCATGAACTTTAAGGGAATTCCAATGATGATGTGTCATATCCACCGTGAAAAAAAAGATGACGATGTGAATGTTTTGAAAGGAGGACAATGATCTTTGATGGGTATTCGTTATATTTCCGCGACTAGAGTAGGAAAATAATTGAGTTGAGTTAACATCATACAGTTGATTTACTATTTTGAATAAAACAAAAAGGTTGTAACGCAGTTGGCGAGCTTCAAGATTAACAAATTTAAATTGTGGAACTTCAATCTGTAGTTCAAGCCATTCAAATTAGAAAATATTCTACAAAAACGCTTCTGAACTTTTTCAACATGATCAATGACGGATCGACGATATGGACATCATATGATGCTACAAAACGCAAGTATAGTTCTCACATGAGCTCTATACAACATGATAAGGAGTAAAGGAAGTAAAAAGATTTCTTAATCATACCTAACACACGATTTGCCTTTGAAACCAGTGAAAAAAATTGATCTTTAAAATTCAAAGTTGTACAAGCCTTTCTACCAAGATCTTCAGTTGTATTCACTTGAGGAATAATAGTCTCATTAATGAAGTACTCGTTTTTAAGGTTATTACGACCAAAGTACATTATATTACATTTACTCAATTTCACAGGAGTTGTTTGTCTGAAGCATAACATATCCTGAACCTTTAACAGGGATGCGGAGTTCGAAAAATTTACCGACCCCTACTGAACTCAGGGCGTTGCATTTTTCATGACAGAGACTGTGGTTAGAATATCGACTATATTTCCTCATCCCTCTTCGAATATCACTGTGACGGCATTTCATGTGCCAATGAAATTATTTTTGCATTAAGACAATCATGTCTTAATACAATCATTCAAAGTAAATCGGCGGGCCTCCGGTGTTCTGCGCCTTTTGAGGTCGATAGTATAGCGTATAATATAGTAGCAGTACAACGCTATACAATCGACCTCAGAAGGCACAGGACACAGGGGCCCGTCACGATTTACTCTGAATTAACTTAATCACATCGAGACCAACAACCTTCTTTCCCGAGGAGTTTGGACAGTATGCAAACTCCTGTAAGTGTAAACTATGCCGGTGCCTGGTCAATTCAATAAAATTATTGATGCGTGATCATGCTTGCTTTTGTAAAAGATATGTTATTGTATTAAGTATACACCTAATAATGACTCACTGCAGCAAAGGACTTTAAAAAAGATATACGCATGCTGAAAAAGCTTCGTATAACACTATGCAATTACGGTTGAGTATTCCTAATTTTACATGATTCAGCCTGGCAGTAATTGTACTCATTTTTTGATTAGTTGTTGAATAAAGATCGTAAATTAGAATATGACTTTCATTGGCTTATATCAACCTATCTTCTTTTAAAGCAACACTAATGTAAGCATGTAATATAATTTAATATAATCTTTAAATTCATTTTGATGTAAAACAATAGAATTAATCATGTCGATTACGTTACCATATTAAGTTCTTAACCCATCAAAAAATGAATTGATTAATCAGGAAAAAAGCAGCTTTATTAAAAATGATGCATAATAAAGGCAATGGTATGAAGAAGATGTCGCTATATCGTTGAAAAGAATAACTCCGGAATATGTAAAGCATAAGTCCATTTCGGCAGTTTTATGAACACACATGTGTCGGTGTCATGCATTGCGACACAAAGGCAACAAAAAAGTTAACACAAAAGTAGTTACCTGTGCATTTTATTTCCTTATTGAATGAACAAGGAGCACATCGGTGAAGTTTCGGTTCATTGACCTCTTGATGGCAAGTCAAAATCACCAAAACTGATAGATAAAAAAGCACAATAACTTGATACTCAGGAAACGATGACAAAGGAAGAATTTCAAAGTTGGTGATACAAATGCTCCCTCCCACTCCGGCGAAAAATGCTGGCTCCGACTGCACGTCCCTGGCTATGCACTAATCGTGGCTTGAAACCTACAGCAGAATATTTTAAATCAATCAGATGAATGCGAGACAGGACGGCGTGTGGCATGTCACAACATTACTCAAGTGAATCCAGCAGCATTCGATCTTCGATTTATCAAATGTCACAGCTTCGCCATTCTGATGTGTCGTCAATATGAAGCCAAACTCATACATAGTTCATGTGACAAGGAGAGACTTTTAACTGTAATGTATGTCAGTACAAAATGCTTATACCTTTTTTTATACACATTGATGAACCGATTTTACTATTCTGCAGAAGGTCGGTCTAACTATCACGTCATGAAGACAGATTTTAAGGTGGGTTTCGAGTTAACTCTGTAGCTCTATTTGAGCTCTACTGTAGCTCTGCAGCGAAAAAGTTGACTCAATGCTTCGGTCAATTCTTCGGATACATTTTGAGTTCTCATAGTACGATCGATTTGTCTCTGTTGCCTGTTGCTTTTATACTTACATACTATACTTTGTAGAGCAGTTTGGCGATGAATTCATCCGGTAACAGTGGATTTAAATTTCTTCTGCTTATACGTCTATATCTTAAACGTCGGAAGGGCAAGGATTACATGAGAAAATTCATGGAATAGAGATCGCGCCGTGCAGATTATCGAATGCAAATCATAGACTTGATACAAGACAGTGAAGCAGTATCGACAGTTTGCTGAGAGTTCCCTTCAGAAAAAGTTTGACGTTTGATAAGGTCTTCTTCCTCTCGGCGCAGTCTTCGAGAAAAATCATCATTTCGTAATATGGCCATGTTATTGGTCTAACACCTTCGGTACTGTTGCTAGATTTAAACAGTTTATTCTTCTGCTTATTCTTTATTTGACGTCTATACCTTTTCAACATAAAATTGAGAATAGTGCAGATTGAATTGAGAACAGCCAAAATTGAAATGGGAATAGTGCAGATTGAAATGAGAATAGTCAAAATTGAAATGAGAATTGTCAATATCAAAATGAGAATAGTCAATATCAAAATGGGAATTGTCAATATCAAAATGGGAATAGTCAATATCAAAATGGGAATTGTCAATATCAAAATGAGAATAGTCAATATCAAAATGGGAATGGTCAAAACTAAAATGAGAATTTTTTTAATGATTTTTTCCCGACTTTTGACAGTCTATCCTTGTTAAAATCATACACAAGACAGGCCAAGACGGTAGAGGAGGATATCTGGATGTTGATAATGACTGTAGTTCATAGTTTTTATCATAAGTACGTTTATGAAACTCACTATCTTAATTTCAAAGCATGATGTACATATACTATACAAAGTATACACAAGGTGTTTATGCGTTACTTATGATGCTTCATTCTTCTAACTAACACGACTTTGTCGTTTGGAGACTTACCTGTACTAAAAGACGTAAAAATAATAAACATTAAATTGATGTAATTTAATGACGGCGAATCAATTGATAGACATAGTATGTACTGTATAATCTAATGATAATAAGCAGTTTACCCTATATTTCATAAATCTGCAACCCATTTGAATAACAAATAAAAAAATCTATTACCAAAGATTTGTTTCGTTTGTAATCATACACACGTAAATTATACTATTGAATAATTTAGAACTGAACGTCTTCTAGGTTCAACACACTGGGTGGTAGGTTCTGGATGGACGCCACGAAATTCGCTCATTTGCTCGTTGTTATTTCTGGTATTGAGTTGACTATCGCACTCTCAAGCTGTCACAATCTCGCTTCAGTTTGACTGATGCCCGCATGATGGTTGGAAAGTATACTCTGCATCTGCTCTGCAAGTCTGCTTTTCACAGCGGCTTTTAAACATGACCATGCTCTCTCGATCGGATTTAGCATCGGGCTGTATGGTGCTAGCCGCAAAATGAAATGCATCCGAAACTCTTCCTCCTGAATGACTTCATCAATACCAGCATGGCATGGGGCATTGTCCAAGACCAACACAACAATAGAGTTGTAGATTTCATTGGCATGTCTCAGACATTCACGGACCCATTCTGTGGCATCCTCTTTCTTGAAGGATCCTCGTCGAACCTCATCGTGTCTGCTGATACATCCAATGAGATATACGTTGGCTCCTCGACTTCCAGCAGCCACTGTTGTACATCGAGTTCCTCGAAGTGACCGACCCTCCTTCCTTGTGATATGGAGATTGAAGTTTGTTTCATCCATATATAGGACAGGCAAATTCATTGATTGATAATGTAAAAGATCAGTTGCAAATTGTTTCCGCATTTCTTTGTTAACTTGCATATTGGCCCTCTATGGTTCAAAACGTATAGCTTTCAACGTATATAGAGACGTATCTAAATGCTGTCGAATGCATTCCTTTGAAACCACGATACTGTATGTATGTTGAATTCAATTGATTCTTCAAATCATTCAGAGTTACCCTTGGATTATCCTCAATTCTCGTGATCAGAAACTGACGATGATCACCGTTCAGTTTGCGACGACGGTTTCCTCCTCGTCGGTCAGAATTTTCGCCTTCGCGAATCCATCGATATGCAGTCGACGTTTTCACATCTTAACTTGTAGCCAATTGTCTCCATTCACCACCGCTATTGTAAGAGGCCAAAATCTGAGACCTTTTCTCCGATGCATCCACCTTCTTCATGTACTGGGACTCTGACATTCTGCTTAGGTTCTCTCCGCGAAGTAGATGGTTCCGTGATTCTGTTCGAATTGTCTACCATGTCATTCTTATATATGTCGAGTTTTATAGATATCTATGCTTGAAGTGCGCATCAGGCAGAATTCTTACGAAAAGAATTATCACATCACCAATCCTTTTGTATAATCTTGAAAGATGATGCCTGGGGAACACCAGTCACTGTGCTATCATTGCAATGTGAGGAAAGGTTAATTGATCAAAAACAAGAAGGATTGTTCTTTCATGAATCTGATAAACGTTTTAAATACCCTCAATTGCAAGTAGGCTTAATTTTCATTTAGATCATTAGTAGGGAAACCTATCGTTAAAAAACCGAAGCATTATATACGTAAGGTAAACGCATAAACACCTTGTGTCGATATACTTTATATAGTATATGTACATCATGCTTTGAAATTAAGATAGTGAGTTTCATAAACGTACTTATGATAAAAACTATGAACTACAGTCATTATCAACATCCAGATATCCTCCTCTACCGTCTTGGCCTGTCTTGTGTATGATTTTAACAAGGATAGACTGTCAAAAGTCGGGAAAAAATCATTAAAAAAATTCTCATTTTAGTTTTGACCATTCCCATTTTGATATTGACTATTCTCATTTTGATATTGACAATTCCCATTTTGATATTGACTATTCCCATTTTGATATTGACAATTCCCATTTTGATATTGACTATTCTCATTTTGATATTGACAATTCTCATTTCATTTTTGACTATTCTCATTTCAATCTGCACTATTCTCAATTTTATGTTGAAAAGGTATAGTGTCTCGTAAACCATTCCATTTTTTCTTTAAGTCGTCCACGTGAAGGCAAACTGTGTCAGCAATAGTTTTCCAGCTTCGATTCTTCAAGATAAGGTTATGATAGTCTTCCAATTTTAAATTCAACAAGTGTTCATGAGATTACATCAAGGTGATTATTTCTTCAGAAGTCATGATCACAGAACAAGAGTCACTCATGTCTCTGTGGAATACTCTGTGGCAAGTAGACTAGGTTTCTACTTGCCTACCGAGACGCATAGAGAAGGCAAATCCTCGTCAACAGAGATGACGAATAGTTCTTTAGCTACGTGACCTACTTTGCCACCGAGTCCCCATAGTTACTCGTTAAACTCTACAGTTGCGTACAGAGTGAAGTCTAAACGCACCGTTGCACGTAGTAATACGGAATTTCTCACTTATATTCCCTCCGGGAGTGAGAATTCCTAGCTGAAGCTTGGTGAAACCAGTACTTCTCTGTGGTCTTGAGGCACCACTCTGACAGAGACGCGCGCTAAAAGACTTGATCAGCCAAACCGAGCGCTCGATCGTTTTGCACTCGGTATTATCCGGCAGCCAGAACGAGTTCCTGCAGGGAGCGAGTCCGAAAGTGAGACTTTCACAGAATGATGCACTGCACACCCTATGCCTACTACGAATCTGCACGTCTGCCGAGTCCTAGTGAGTTCCTCTTCTTGTCATGCAGGATCAAAGAAAAGTACATGTTAATCCAATGGGACGCAGATTGCAGTTTTTGGTTAAAATGAATATTTTTATGTTTTCTCTGATTAAAAGAAACGTACTGAGCCCAGAGTAATAAATTTTGGCATGGAATGTCTTGAAGTCATTTCCTTTCATGTTCATGCACCCATGTCTATAAAGCTAGACACGCTTAAATTTGGCGAGCCTCTTAATGTCGGCAAACACAAACATTTTGAGCAACTTTACCTATATTCAACTACATTCTCACATAAATTGCCGATCACAAGCATAATAATAGCACATGCACATCATAGGAAATGACTTCAAGACATTCCATGTAAAAAATTATGACTATAGACCTAATACTTTCCAGTTGGTAAGCGAAAACATAGAAATTTTTATTTTAACCAAAAACTGCAATCTGCGTCCCATTAGATTAACATGTGCTTTTCTTTGATCCTGTCTGACAAGAAGAAGAACTCACTAGGACTCGGCAGACGTGCAGATTCGTAGTAGGCATAGGGTGTGCAGTGCATCATTCTGTGAAAGTCTCACTTTCGGACTCGCTCCCTGCAGGAACTCGTTCTGGCTGTCGGACCACTTCCCTGAAATAATGAGAAGCGATGAGCTAGCTTGGAAGGACATTATTTATGCTACCTCTTTTCCTTCACTTTTAAGACACCTTGCTGAAAAGAATCCATCAAGACGCGGCCTTGCAGTTAGTTCTCAAACACCCCCGGTAGAGAGACTGCAGAGGGATGTATCGTCTTCTTAAGCTGAGAGAAGCCTGATTTCTGCATCTAATATGATTGTTGTCTATTTTTTGCAAGATATAGGTACCTATTATTATCATTGTTATTATTATGAAGATGTTTACTATAATCTCAGCTTGAGATTTTACTTGAGAACTTGTTATTTTTCTTGACTTTTATCAGAATTATAAACTGGTTTTTGATTGATTTTTATCAGACTGGCTTTATTCATTTCTCAATAGCTTTTCAATAGTTAGACAAAAACTTTCTTGCGACTTTTAGATCATGCACTGCGTGAATCTGTCAAATCTTTGCAACGGTTAATTCCAAAGTGTTACTTATATCCAACATGCATCACATTTAGTAAAGCCGTGTCAATTATGTACTGTAGATTATGGGCCTACATGCCGTGTGCATGTAAATCTATACAGATATTTTACATATTGTGAAATTTTCGCATTATGATTGCCTCTGCCAAAAACAAGGAGCTTTTTTTACCTGTTCAGATTAATTTGTTTATATTGATTATTTGAAATAGTGTGATGATGTATATTACACAGCATTGTAAATGGTTGTCGCTTTTTATTTCAATACATGTACAAAACCATCTGTTGTAGCATTTTTCCAAGCCATGGATTATTCGGAAAACTGTTTTGTACCAACATTAGTTCTTTTAGTTTTGATCTCATGTAATGATAGCAATGTTTAATTATTTATTTTGAGGCTAACACGATTAGATAATTAAATTGGTGTCAAACTCTGCTGTCACTATTTCATATCTTCACAACTTCCTTCTATTTTAGTTGCACTTTATAAAAACAAAGGGAGTTTTGGACATTGCATGTCTGCTCTTCAGGCCTCTGAGTGTCAGAGATGTGTTTTGTTCAGTGATTACAAGTATCCCTTTCACGAGCCACTGAGGACTATTCAGATTGTTAGCTTTTGAATCAAGAAACTTCTTAGAGTCACCTTCATTCATTATCATGTCCCGTCAGAAGTGTCAAAAATTCAGAAATTTTATTGAAAGATACAAGGAAGGGAATTAATTTTGTCAATGGATCAGGTCGTTGACATGACCAGATGAGAATTGCGTCTGTTTTCAGAGGAGTTGACATGATGATTTGAAGAGATTTTGTATCAAAGGTGAATTTTTTGTAATTATTACTGTCATTTAAATTCTCTCGTATTAGATTAATGCTTCATGTTGAGGAGAATTCACACGCATTATGACGCATTGCAAGTCATGTGGAAAAATTATATTTTAGTTTGAGAATAATAGCATACATGCCTGGAAGAAAACACTCGTCAACTTGTCTGTTCTAGCAAAAATCGACGATTAGAAAACTTGACTACATGTAAAAATACACTGGTACAAAATAAACTAAAGGGAGAATGCATTTTTACTTGTATATAACCTTGATTTCTGAAACTTGATGATCTTGCGCTTTCATTGATGTGCTGTTTCAAAGACTAAGGTCGTTATGTTCACCAAATGTGCACTGAATTTGGAAATGGAATTCACCTATCAATTGCCTACGAATATCAAACTTTTGGGAATTATATACGAAAGTTCCTTGTCATGGGATGTCCACATTGAGTGCGTATGATGCAAGAAAGCATCAAATTGATGATAGCATCGCATTTTTTTGTGGGCGGAATGTGATGAAAATTGCTTGACTCCATTGTATTAACGTCGATATGATCAAGCCCTGAGTCTATGGATATGGAAATGGAAAATCTCGGTCATATCCTCCATCATCCTTCACCTGAGCGACTTGCCCAGACCAAATAAATAAGACTGCCTCAAATGAAAACAGCACGTCGACATAACTCATTTATTTGTTCCTTTCTTGGCCTGGGTTTTTAACCACAAATATCATTGATGTTGATTGTTATTTACTTTGCATTGACATATTTTCTATTTGCATGGTTTGACGACCCAATTCGTCACAAATTGTAAGCTGATGATTTTCATTTTTGCGAATAAGCATTTCTTATCTTATCTTATCATTCAGTAAAATTTTATGTATTCAGGACTGATTTAGCTGCCTTGTCATGCATTTTAATTCAAAAATTCAATCAGTTGATCCATGTTCTGGCTATCTATATACCTGCCTAAGCCTAACATCTCAAGTTTTTTCCGAATACTCGCATGCCTTCAGTTATCAGCCTATAATTCCAATTGAATTCTTGTTGAGTATTACGTTATTTTAACTTTCCCAATTGAAATGATATGATTGCTTTCCGAAAACTTTACTTGCTTTGAGCAAATTGCTTTATTCTCTACTTCAATTTTCGACGGGCGGATTGTACCTTCTACTCATGAGAAAAATTGCCTTTCTCTCGTCTCACTAAAGTGAGCAGTCCGGCTTTCGAAAGCTCGACTTATGGGCCTAACTATGGCAAGTTTTATAGCACTATAGCCAAAATATCAATAAATTAGAAGAATTTTTGAATAAAGAGAATAAAGACGAATGCATTTTAAATAGAGATAAATGAGGATTTATGATTTAAGAAGCCAAATAAGAATATTTCTATGCATCATGCGGAAACTGACACATGCGTGCATACACAGTTGCATATCGGAAATTTGATATGTATAATAGAATGAACTGGAACAAAATGTTAGGCTTTTGATATAAAGACAAAAATAAAATGTCTCGGCTTGTATGCGGTATGCGTTAGCTGTATGGATGCATGCGGCATGTATTTTGAGCTTTTCCTTTCAACGTTCAAGTTTACTATCGTTTGGGCAAAACAATCAGTTTTCAATTCTAATGTTTTTCTAGTGTTTATGGCCAACAATATCAGACGAACTATCTATCAGTATAACATAATAATTTTCAGTATAAGTTCAACTTACCAGGGATGTGCTTATATAAAACGGCACTGTCGATGTGGACAAATAATAAAAGATCCAGCTCGTACCACCGCGTATACTGATACTTCTGTTCGATTCCTTGCTCCAATTATCAAAGGTGTTGGTGTATTTTACCAGTTCATTTGTGCACATCGCTTTATTCACTCACCATAATCAGTATCTATCAGGAAGATGTGAACGCTTGCGAGAATCACAGTCTCCGGTATCCGGGATGCATTACTTTTCTTCATGTACATGTACATTGTATATTCCCCAAGAATTACAATGCAGAATCTTGTAATAGTAGTGAAGAATAGTGAAGTACAGATGAACATTCCCTTAACTGATTTTCTTATAAAGACGCAAATTTGATAATAAAATGTACTCATTCAGATTGACCTTATTAATTTAACAGGGTGATATGCTCAAATCAGCAAATATATTTGCATTTGGGACCAATATGCTCAAATTTGTATTTTACGGAAAATGCTCCAACTGTAAATTAGATTCTTTTAAGACTCTGCTACAATATCAAAATGAGCCAAATTTACAGTTGGAGTATTTTCCGCAAAACACAAATTTGAGAATGGCATGCGTTAGATCACGAAGAAAAGTTCGATAGCAGTCGAATACTTTATTACACAAATATTCATTAAATTAGTATATTGAAGAAAGCCGGTGACAATCGCACCACTTTTTATACCACGTTATTGCTTTAGACTATCAAGCTAATCGTCTACCGGATCGAATTAATCCGGAATGGAAGGATACAGGGGAAATCACATTGCATCAAAGCTTCGCCACATGAGCAGAATCTCAGAACAAATTGCGACTTTTCTTTAGCACTTTTGACAAAAATCAATCAGAAATCCAATATAGTCTGTCAAACCATTCTGACGAGAGTTATGAGGAACAAGAGAAGTTAATAACAGTGAATAAATGGATTCATTCTACCAATTTCTCAACGTATTCCTGCATCTCACATCCCATTTCAACATAACGCACCTACATTGAAGCGTGCCTCCAATCAACATGTACATAATTGTGAGGAGCTTCCGTAATTTCTTGTATCGAAAGTTGTTAAGCATAAGATAGCGTGTTCTGAGTTAAGCAGTCAGAACGAGATCCTGCAGGGAACGAGGCCAAAAATGAGACTCACAGAATGCTGTGCAACCTGCTACTACCACGGCCTGCGCATTTGTCGAGATCTATCCAGTTCTTCCTCTTATCAAATAGGATCAAAGAAAAACACATGAAATCCAACCGAAAACAACTTGAAATTTCCAGCAAAAATGAGATTTCGTGTTTTCTCTGACTAAGTGAGAAGTACTAAGTCTAAAGCCATAATCTTTGGTGTTAGAGTGTCCTCCGGTCATAAACTTTTGTGCTCATGCACCGCTGTCTATTAAGCTCAGCACATTCAGTTCATAGCAAGACTTAAAATATCAGAAAAAGAGACATTTTTGGCCAATTAAGAACCATAAAAATGTTCTTCAAATGCATCGATAATAATAGATTGATCATTCCCTGATATATAAACCTTATTATGCACAATTCCGCTGATGTTGCATTATAGCTACGATTTATTTGTCATCAATAATGCTAGAGGCACAATAAAATTCTCTGTGTAAGTTCAGTTATTGAGCATAAAATCAAAGCCAAATTTGGTGTTTGAAATAAAGAAAAATTGCGGCTAAAGTGATAAAACAGAATAATTGGGAAAGTAATGTCGGTTAAAATGTTGTTGTGAATTGGAGGGCTTCGATGATTAAGCTATCCATAGACCGAATTTCCAAGAAATTGGACACTCGGCTAAGTTCCAACTTTACTCGCATTCCTGTTTAAGAACCACTCTTTCATGTTGCTGACAATGACATGCACGAAGATGCATGACATCAGTGCCTACATATTCATGAAATTCTCATCTGTTCCATTTCAGGAAATTGATGTGCTTCGAGGTCAAATGCAAACGCTTCAAATCTACAGCAGCATTATGATTCCTTTAGTCTACACACAGGTCAGTCAATATGCATATTCTCACCTTCCTTTCGTGCTTGTACAATTCATCTCTTCAGTTGTCAAATATCAGTCTTACGAAGCTTATTCCGTGAAGTTTCTGTGTTTGAGTAAAATCTGATTCATGAATTAAGCGACTTTCACACTTTGCTCGAGGGAAAATGCGCATGAAACAGCCGTTGTGTTCAACACACGTATTTCCTCTAGATGTCATGTTAATCATTACTTCATCTGTAGGCCGTTCTAAAAAAGTTTATCTAGAATGCAAGTTGATTCTTTTTATGAAACTTCTCAATATATACATGCATATTTACCTATCACGGATTTCATCATGAAAATATATGCAATTCCAGCTCTCAATAATCAACAAAATGCAAGCTTGATCGCCTTAGGTGTCTTTAAACAATATGACGTTTCATTTTCACTATTTAATTGTATTTGACTTAAGGAGATAATATTTAGGACTTTGTAAAGCACAATTCAACTAGGTGACCCACCCATCTGAATAAATTTCTCAACATTTTCTCCTCGACCATGATTTTAGCTCCACCATCATGTTCATGTTGGTCCGCCGATCGGCTGTTGTAATAAGAGAAATTTGTGGTTCACCCTTTGAATTGAATTAATGAGTCAAGAAAGATGATTTAGATTGGACTAAATCATAGGTCTACAACAGTTTGATCATATGATGAATACGTTAAATATCTTTAGTAAGAATATTGATATAATTGCAATGAAACCAGACTTGTAAGTGGGCCGGGTAACGCACGGATAGGGCCGAACCTGGGCCGGGATTGGGCCTAAAAAATACATCGCTTCCATTTAGTCAACTGGTAACGATCCATTAAATAATAGTTGCTTTCAATACTGATGGTCATAGCCAAAACTAGTTGCGAAGGATCAGAAAAACATTAATATTACTTCAAACGTGCGCGGTTAGTAAAATTGAGATCGTGAAAGTCAATCACAAATCAAAAATCAGTCTTTCATCACCGATCAGGATCGGCGCAGACGACAACGAATGGCCCAATATTCTCTATCGTGAAAGAAATTTAGGAATCGAAAATTCTTGGAATAAATTTGAGTTCGTGAGGCCAATGTAAAAAATATTTCAATCTGACGATTAGTTTTGATGCTACGTAGTAAAGCAATAAGTTGAAGTTCCCGTGTGTTCTGTAATTCTGCTGAATTGGAATTCTTAAATTGCAGAATTGGATGACGATTCTCACATAAAATACAAAAAACAAAATCAGAATTCACAAAAGAAATTGCTCCTAACTAAATTACGCATTATATTTGTGAAGCTTATGACAAAATCTAATTTAAAGTCGCAGATTTACATGTATAGATAAAAAGTCAGATGTTCATGATGGTATAACAAATACATTCTCAAGGCCTTTGAATTATATATATGGCAAAAGCATTAATTAAGGGACGAGCAGCTGAATATGAACGAGCCGGGTTTTGTCTGAGCCGGCCCGCCCGGGGCTGAAAATGCAGGCCCATTTACAAGTCTGATTGAAAGAAGAAAAAGAAAATTGCAATTTATAACTTTAATATCCAAACATGATAAATGGCCATGACATTCGAAAAAGTAGGTGCTCTCCAAGGATTTTCTTCAGTATTGAAAATTAGAAGCATTTGTAGATTACGCTAAAATCACTATGTACAGGCGCGGCTGACAAACTTTCTCTGCACTGTGGTATGATCCGGTTCAAAGTCAAGGATAATTTCAAATCTGATAAAATTTCCATCAGTGATAGTATTTGGTTTTTCGACTAGACATTTATCATCATGAATCACCTACTGTGCGCCCCAATTAATTTACACTGAAGTTAGAATCAAGGCCTGTAGAAGATGGATGGATTGCAAGACACTTGTGACAAATTGGGCTCTATGTTTCGATGGCAGCATTTGGTGGCTAGATACAGGGACATCTATGATACAAGATATCTATCTATATTAGATATCTTATATCACAGATGTCCCTGTTAGATAATTAAGACGTAAAAGAGATCAAGAAAGACGTACATGCGGCTCTGCAATTCAGTGCTTATTAAGCTTCTAGTCTTGTTATTGATGAAAAAGTCAATGACATTTGCATTTAAATAAATGTTGTGATTTTTTGTCTTTGAACATGTTAATAAGTAATGTCCGACTATAGGTACTACATCCCCACGTGCCCAAACGACATTGAAGTCTCGTATTACACTTTTAAATAGTGTTCATTTAGATGGGTATGGTGTGATTTTTAGCATTAATTCAAAAAGTGGAAAAATCTCTTGCAATGACAATGCGCACACAACATCACGAATCTATTGCTTACGTACATCCTAAACACCGTAATTGTGCCACATGTGCAAGATTGGTCAAAATGTTTCTTAGATAAAAACAATAGCAAATTTTTATTCAATTTGCATTTGCCACACAGATACTTCGGTCATACCCAACACAATTTTGTTTAATGTATTTTAGATAACTTTTGTCTGTACCACAGTTCAAATGCGGCAGAACTATTCTATTCAACTGGGTAAATGTCTCCATACGTGAAGTGACAATGGGGAAACTCAATGCTCTAATCAGTCGTAGTTAAGTCTCCAGAGATTTCGTCTCTTCTTTTCAAACTCTACCGGTTCCGATTAACTGCTTTATCTCCCTTTCTGATAGTCTATCAACCGCGACTTTTGTACCAAGTAGCACTCTGCGTACTATCCCTCCTTGATATTGAATGTAGTTCAGAACATCTTTATTTTTCATTGAATACTGATGCTCTAACGGATAACAAAAAGCCTTCATTGGAGGGCATCCTCTTCTAGCGATCACCGTCTGGACGTCGGCTGATAATTTTCTAAAGATATTTTCGATGAAAGTTATCAACGATAAAAAGTTCTGATGAATTTTGCATCTTCACGATCTTCTTGGTACATTTGAATTGGCCGCTACTTACTATGCGATTGCTATAAACGATTTCAAAGAAAGTTACAACAATTTTAATGTGCTGTGTATCGTGAAGCCGGGAAGGCTCTGTATGCATGCGTGTGTATCTTAAATAGAACTTCATAAGAAATATAATGCATATTTCCCCATTGGAAGTTGCATGATTTGTGTCAGGGAATTGAAGAGACTACTGAAGATCATAGAAATTTGCTTCAAGTAAGAGCAAGACAAAACTCCTCACTAAAGCCTTCAATGTTGATGAAAATTCAAACACTGAAATCGGCGGCATGCGCTGAAGTTACGTAATCAGTACGTTGAAGCTGAACTTGAAATAAATTGATGAGCAAAATTTATTGTCGAGTTTTGTCTTGGAAAGGGTCTTGTTCTCCGCACATACTACAGCCAAAATGATCAGTTTGAAATTCTCACGACTTTAACATTTGATTTCTTAGGGTATCGATGGACTAAACAGCAGCATATAGGCCCATAACTGATAGCCTTATGCATTTGTACGCACAAGAATGACGTAGCTCTCCAGCGTCCCGTTCGTAATGAATCAGGCAAATGAATCAAGACGATTTCCACAGTTTTTTCCTGTGTCAAGTTGGCCGACGGCTTCTTGTAGCAATTTATCCCTGCTGATCTTGTTTTTGTTCCTCCAGTATGTTGATTTGAAGCTTACTACTCTTTCACTTCAACTCGTGTTTGTTTCGAACCAGCTTCAGACGCCTTATGTCCTCAAATTTGTCGTGTTAACAATAATGATTGAGCAGATTATGAAGTCCTCGGTGTGACATGCTAATTCGCACCTTGAATCAATACCTGTCAAATAACCATCGAAATAAAAGACAAAAATACATAGCAGATTATGGAAAGAAAACAACGATCTATACAACATGCGACAGTTGTCTCACTTCGAAGTAACTATTCGTCCATCACTAAACCGTCAAAAAGCGGAACCTTGAAAAACTTGTTGCGGAAACATAACTACGGTTGCTCACCGAGTAGGCCATGTCGTAGAGCAGTCGATGAAAACCGCCATTCTAGGAATGATTGCCGATGGCAACACCTTGTCATATTGTACATGACCTAAGTTTCTTTGAATTTAAATCTAAATTTAAATCATCTGAATCTAAAAATAATTATCTAGATTTAAATTTATCAAAATTTAAGCTTTTAGAGGTATGGAAATGAAGCTTTGAGCCCACTGTTATTAAAGGGTTAGAAAGTCGCTCATCATATCCCATTGCTATAAGGAGCATAAGCAATTATAAGGAAGCATGCTTTGGCGAAAAAGGCAAAATAGGAAATCACCACTGCATCCCGCGGTATACCACGCTGTAGGCCATCGTAATCAATATTTCAGTACAATTAAATATCACAACTGATGCATAAGTCGTACATGCATGTTTGGATTCATATTCGATGTATTATTAGCAGATCTAGTAACTCAGCAATGCATTGATAATTTGGATGTGCGGGTATGCAGGCTTACATTGAGCACCTGAGATGGTCAAAATATAATAAAAATCAATTTCTATCATGCGAGAAAACTATCTTCAAAACTACTACCGTAGCAGTGGTTCTTGCCCGATAAGATTTACAAATGCAGAGAATTTGCAGTGCAAAAGTGAAAAAATCTGCTTTTTAACTCAATTTTGCATAACAGTGCGCATGCGGTGAAAACTGACAACAGCCTGAAAATATGCACCTTGAAGGACCTTTCCGTCTGTGTATGGATTATATCTGTTTGCAAAAATTCTAGAAATAATTTTTTATAGCAATTTAGTTAATCCGAATTCTACCATATGTTTCACAGTACATGAGTATAGACATTTTCATCCTCCATCAAAATCATTTTTGAAGCAGTTACTGTATTTTAAGCTGTTCAGTTGTGTATTTTGAAAAAATGACATTGAAACGATTCAATGCGACAAGCCATTCGAAAAAAACTAATAAGTATTCATGATTCAGATAATTAGGTTCAATTCAGGACTCTGGGTGACTGACTTTTGGAGATGATTTTCTATCTTCATCACAAGTGCACTTTACGATGAACATTTATGGACTTGTGTATGCGTAGTATGTTGAAGGTCTTCAATTAACGACATGTGAAGCAATAAAGATATTGTTATTATTATTATTATTATAGTCATTCGTAGTTTTGCATATAGATTGATGATCACAAAAATCAAATTTTAAAAAAAGTATATGTAATTGTACAAAACACTGATACTTAACGTCAATAACATGCATGTTTAATCCAATTATTTGTATTTGACTTTGCAGGTTGTTATCATTGCTGTATACTCCTACTTCCTTTGCCAATTATTTGGTGCACAATTTGTTGATCCGTCACGCAAGATTGCTGGTCATGAAGTTGATTTTTACTTCCCTGTATTTACAATTTTCCAGTTCCTTTTCCTGATGGGTTGGCTGAAAGTGAGTCGCAATCTATAATTGAATATATAAACGTGTAGTTAGCATGCTTGCCAAGATAAGAGAAGGAAGAATACTTATTCGGCATATCGATATCGAAACTTATATATATATATATCCCACATGATATCGATAGCAATGTGCAACCTAACTTTGCCGGAGTACAATCTACTTTACATGACACCCAGTATCTTCCAAGCATGGTTAGGCGCAAAAATCAGGACACGCTAACGATAGCGTTTTTTGCTGAAAAGGATAGGAGGAATCCTCGCTCTTCTATATTCTATTGAATGTAATTAAACCAAGTGCTTGGAGGAGGGAGGCTCAGTTTGTTATTTATCTATACAAATTTTTGAATAGCTAACATCGGCTGATTGAGCTGATTTTTGTGCCAACCCAGTAGTGTAATATTAGACCTGACACCAATATTTGTTGCATTTCATTCAGCAACATACATAGAAATGTGAGGACTCAGTCATCATTTTGTATTTTCGAAGCTGCTAATGTTGCCAGAATAAGCTGAATTTCTACAACTACATACACGTATATCAGGATGAACTTAACGCTTTTTGAAGCTTAGCTGTGATGGAAACCGCTATAGAATGCGAGAGATCTTGGTTGAGCCGGTCATAGAAAGTTAGACCAATTGTTGTAGAGATTCTTTTAAAACGTTTTGAATTTTTTATATTTGATTTCATTGCGTTGCTCCGTATCTTTATATTGAAATCGTGCGTTAATGTAGCGCTTACGATATGTGAATTCTATCAATGCTATCACATTATGAAAAATGTTGATTCTAAATTTAAACTAAGTTCGGATGATTCATTCAACTTTTTCAACCGATGATCAAAATTGTTAAAGTGCAAAATCGCATGATAGTCCGGCAACCAGAGCGAGTTTCCGCAGGGAACGAGACCGAAAGTGATGCTTTCATATAATGATGCACATCCTATGCCTACCACGAATCTGCACGTCTGCCAAGTTCTACTTGGTTCCTCTTCTTGTCAGACACCGTCAAAGAAAACACATCTGTCGGGGAAGAAAAATGAAGTTTTTGGAAAAGGTGAGGTGATGTGTGTTTTCTCTAATAAGTGGAAAATTATGTGTCTAGAGCAATAATTTTTAACGACAAGTGTCTTCAGGTCATGCATGTCTTGTCATCTTGCGTATGCGAAAAGGTAGTTGAATGTGGATAAAATTGATCAAAATGCCTGTATTTGCCGACATAATGAGGCTTGCCAAATCTAAATGTGTCTATCTTCATAGACAAAGGTACACGGCCATAACAGTATTTGACCTGAAAATTGTGGCTATAAACTTGGCATTTATCATTTGATTAGAGAAAACATAGATAATTTCATTTGAACCAGACTTCAATTTGCTTCCCAGTAGAGTTACATGTGTTTTTCTTTGATCATGTCGGACAAGAAGAGGAACCTCGGAGAACTCGGCAAACCTGCAGATTCTTAGTAGGCAGCAAGTGTAAATCATTCTGTGGAAGTCTCCTTTTCGGCATCTTTCCCTGCAGAAACTCGTTCTGGCTGTCGGACTGTAGTACCAGAATTGAAACTGGTCATATTTGTCACTGTTAATTTTCTTGTTCATGTGATTTCTTGATCACTATTTTGACCGATTCTAGTTGAATAGATGAGCTCTGAATTTATGCGACGCTGCCACAACGTTGTTTTGGCTTCCGACTACTGTGCTGAATTCCAGATTGAATAATAATAGTATAAAGCATGACGGCAAAAGTGCTAAAATATACATTCATATTATTCATGGTACGAGTTGGAAAAATCAAGTTATGAATTGTTTTATGATTATTCATTGATATTTGATATTTAACTTTGACAATGTAGGGCCTATCAAATAGCCATTCTCAAGTGATAAAGAAAATTATTGTACGACATTTAAAATACAGGTTTGAAGGAATGTATTGCCATGACTAGTCATTTTCGCATGAAATAGCAGAGCGGGCGCAGACTAGAGATATGTCACGATAGTTGATTGCTATCCCGTGCCCGCTATACTCTGCCTGTTTTGCTATTTCTATCTAAATTGACTGGTCTTCGCAAGGACATCTTAAATGTTGAACATAAAAATTCATTCTCACTGGAAATTTCAGAATGGTCTTCTCACAGAGTGGCTATGACATATTGCCGAAATCTATTGTTGAGGAGCAATAAATAAGTAAGAAGACAATCTAAATCCTGATTATTCCAACTTGATCTGAAAAGGCATAAAATGGCAACCAAAAAAGGTATAAAAGGGCTCAACCAATCACTCGCTCAATTTCGGCTCAAAGAATTATTTTTTCGCTCGCTCATCCACTCATCGAAAGTTCGAAAAGGCCGTGCCCTCCTTCAAAAACATCGGAATTAACTCTTTTATTTTGTCAGACATCGTGTGTTTTAAAAGACAATATTTATTCGTTTGCATTAAATATAATGCAATTACTTGAAAGATCTGATAAACAATGTTTTATAACAAGCTAATTATTCCTTTTCAGAGACGTTGCTTAAAAAATTAATTTTGGTTACTGAGACTCAGAATCGAATTTGACTCTGATGTTAGTTGCCTCTCTACATCAGTGACCGAGAATTTTTCCGGTTCATTAGATCTTTAGGAAAATAGAAAGAAAGCTATTTTAGTGATTATTATGTCTACTGCTCCAAATTTAGCACAGCAGATGAATAATAAAATTAGAACAGTTAACATCAAATATAGATCTTTGAATTACGCAGGCATGTGCGACTGTCCAAACACAATTTAAATTCCTGAGAAAGAATAATTGCGAGAGGTATATTAAAAGTCAGATTTTTCGTGCACTGTACAGTACATGAGCATTTGCAGACATCAGTCGGATTATCATGTGCGGTATATTGAGTCAATGCTCTTAACATAAAATCTGAAGGTGCCATGAAAATTTCAATAGAGCTTCACATATAATACGTACCAAGTAATCGCAACAAAGCTTTGATACATGTACAGAATTGGCATTCAATTATTTTCGATGGCATTTCAATATCATATTATCTTGGACAAAATCGGAATAATACATCAAATATGCCAAATTACATGTTTTTCATACTTTTGCATGCAATTATAGTAATGATAATAAATTCTTTATTTTAAGAGGACATTTGTAGCATGGCTAATTTGAAATGGTCCTTTGAACAACGACATAAAAGTAAGCGAAATTAACAAAAGTGTGGCAAGAACGGTAAGATAAACGTTCAAAAATTCGCTAAGACATTGTCGAAGTATCGTCTTTTGAAGCTTCGGATCGTGTCACACTCTTTGATACTTCGATTACAAAGGTTGAGAGCCTTTGCATCGAAGAGTGTTCTTTATCCATTTAGTTTTGGCATGATGAACGGATAGTTCTCCGACAGATATCGTTCGTGTAACTTTCTTTGAGTTGTCCGGTTTGTGAACATGTCTTGTAAGTATACCGTGGCCAAACCATTTGTAGCTTTGTATACCAGTGTGACTTGCTTGAAATCAACCCTTTCTCGAATAGGCATCACTTTCAATTTCCTGTAGAGTGTTTTCTACTCTACTAGTGCTCAAATACTCTATACACAGTACAGTGCTTAAAACATCTTTCTGACTTTGCTTTTCTTTTTTCCTACTATATCTGTAGCATAATGCGAACTGTTTGAATGGTGCTTCAAATGCATAAATCGAATAGAGAAACTAATACATTATTTCAAAGGAAGAAGTAATATTCCCGATAACAAAGTAATTTTGCAGAAAAATGTAACGATGATTAATTAGACGTGGCACTCATTCCTCTGAAACAATGCAAGATTTGCACTCTTCATCATTCCATCCACATGCATAACGAGTTGGTGCATGTCGTACCGAATTCAAAACGTACGTGCCAATGAATATTCTTTCAGCTCTGATGAACGATATCTCCCCTAATTAATTGCAACATTGATCAGTGGCGTATACACTTTATTCTAAACGTAGTACAATGTTGCTAGCTGACATTGTTCTTCAAAAATGTAGAGCCCTAGGCGTTTGAAGTTCAGGCTTTACTACAACCATAGCTTATTAAATTCTCTGCCATTAATCCACATTCGCTTAATACAAAGTAAAATTTGGCTGTCTCGGCGAGTGTACGTCATCGCTAATGAACATCAGCATCTACGGCATTGTTGCGCTTGCATCAACTACAACATTTGAATAGTAAATGGGCCTTACAGTCTAATGGGATGATTGACATGTTGTCTATTAACACACAGTCATCCAGTTCTTTATAAAGAACCAATAAACCCATAAATTGCCAAATTTCAATAATCCCGAATGTACTCCTCTTCATGAGTGAGAACACATATGTAGGTGTGACAAAGATATTGCTCACCCTAAATTCAATGTGCTCCCTTTGCAAAATACTGCATGCAAAGCAGAAAGAGAAAGGCATGAATATCAACTCATTTTGAAATACAGCTCGTCCCTAAATGATAACAAGCAATTTGATGTTTTTGTTGCGATATTATTTGCTATTATTCATCTGAAGAAATAGACAATCACCCCATTTTCTCTTAGGCCTTATGCGCAAATACTCTATCAGCAATTTATTTTTGTCAAGTGCTGTATGTATACATATGCATCTGTAGTGGAAACAATGAAGACAAAACTTAAATATATGGCTTGTTCAAAGATTACAGATTTTTTCTCAAGACTTTTTCAATAAAAACGCAGATCTTTCCGTCAATAACATAGCGATTGCTATGCTTTTGAAGCATTTGAAATCAATATGTAGATATTTTCTCTTAAACATGTTAAACTGGTTTTAGCCAACACCTGGATGTATAGTTCATTAAGATGATATTGTGAGAATATTTGCACTTTTGAATCTCTCCAAATCATTATTACATCAGCTTGCAAATGCAATTCTAGTGAATATTCTCAATTTTCACTTTTATTATTCACTTTATTGCAAGTCATAGACAATTGTGAAGATGAAAAGATACACACATGATCTCGCGTGCACGAAAGAAAAGTTGATTGAATGATGCAATTATCTTATTGACGACCTCCTGTCATCTTCACGTCTTTAACATTCTTCTAAACAATCAAATTGTCTCCTTATAAGGAATGAAGGATTGAAAGCTCAAATTTCATGATTTCTCATGACAAAGATCTGATTACATTTTGTTCGTTCTCGAAGAATTCTTAATTTCGTAAACCTAAGAACTTATAGAATGTGACAATGGAGTTGAGGCTCGAAACATCACTCAAAAAGCAGATCTGCGTTGACAATGAGCTTCTTCGTTATAATGAATATTTATTTTGTTAATCTTGTCAAACATTTAGATGATTGTGTAGTATGTCACTGTCCACAAGGCGCATATACTCAATACTCTTCTGATAGGAGAGAACCTTCTGCCACTTATCCGGAGTTTCTCTTGAGAGCTGAATGATACATTACCACTGAATTCAATTAATTTCAAAAGCGTTACCGATAGGAACGCAAGCAAATACTGTGTAATGTATATGAAAACAACATCCGAAAACGAGGTGCAAAATATAAGCGATTTACTTTCTCCGGCCGGAGGTACACTTGAAAACATTGCACACTTGCAAACACTATTTATTTGAATAAAAACATAACTTTTTAATAAAAAAGGATATTCTCTCTAGTAGCGGACATGAACCTCCAAAGATGCAAATCTAAAAACATAACTTTTTAATAAAAAATATACTCATCAGCAGACGTAACGTTTCTAAGATGCACCATTTTTTCATGTACGCATGTGATTTCGAAACATAATTAATAATCAATTGGCACTTAATTAACAAAAGCATCAACCTCTACACAAAGCGCTGTCGTTTCATTTGATTTCGATATGCTGTTATAAACAGGACCAATAGTTTTCCGTAGATCACGGAAAATTAGAGAAAAACGCGGAGTTTCAGTATGTACTGAGAAAAACATTGAATTCTAGTTTTCACAGATAAATCTCATGAAGTAATGATAATAAAGTCGCATAAACTCATAAAAGATGAGGCCTGCTTTGAAGACGGAATTGTGGGGAAGACACAGTCCTAAAACACAATTTGTATTTTATTTTTCAGATGGGACAGACGTAGTCTACAGATCTAACTAGTGGGTAGAATTGATCAATTTAAAAGCTATTTTACTGTAGAGAAAAATCCTGGGAAAGATAGATTTCTAAAATAGAATTCGAGCAAATTTAATGCTTTTTAATCAATTGATAAACGTTTCTATAGTAAAAGCCTTTCATGTTTATTTTAGCTTTTATTTACTGATTTAAGAAAACTATGATGATGATGATCTAAACTCGTAAATCAATTGACGTGGAATACCCCATTTTTTCAACAAGGAATTTGATGTCCATGTTCACGGAATTCTCCGTGGAATTTCATGATGTTGCTCGCGGAAAACTATTGCCCCTGGTTATAAGTCATTGTATTTTTAGGATATGTTTAGTGTTGCGTTATGATGGCATTTACGTTTCAATGCATTCGTTTATTAACTGACATAATTGCTAAAATTGACGCCTGTCTATTCATGTGACAAATAAACGAAAACAGATTTCAAAATGAATAATTTCGAATTATTTTCATTCATTTTTTACATCGATCAATGTATGTCGCTGCAATTGAATCATTTTCATTTTTGATCACGTGATCTTGGTCATGGAAAATGGTTGGTTGAGTTCAGAATAGACACAAATCTTGTCACTATTATTGCTTTAATTATATTTTCTCCAACAGGTTGCCATGTGCGTTATGAATCCCTTTGGAGATGACGATGAAGATTTTCAAACGTCAGAGATCCTTGATTATAACTTGGATGTATCCTATCGCAGCGTGGCGTGCGATGAAAGCATGTACCCTGAACTGCTGAAGCCCGTCCCTTTCAAATTTCGCCTTCAAGATGGCCATTTGGAAGACAACCTCCCAGAGTTCATGCAAGATATGGACGACGACTTGTATGATCGAGTGCTTCCTACCTATGACTTTGAGGAGTAAGCAGAACTTTGCACATTGTTTATCAATTTGAGAATTTGGCAATTATCCACTCAACAATGAAACCAATAAATTGATAGATGTCAGAGATATATTGACTATAGGGGCCTATTTCAAAAAATTTGGAAGTCCGATAATTTTTTATGTTTATATTTTTATGCTGTATTTCATATAGTATATATATAGACTTATACATCTTTTTTATATGTGTCAGAAACATTGAACAGTAAAATATAAATCGCTGCTGCTAATTGCGCTTCATAAAAATTAATTCTCCGCTGAATAGTAGGCAGTCAAAATTAAGCAAATATACATATATATGAGAGTGAATGATTGTGATTGATGGATTAAAACATTAGTGGATATTTCTTCGTTAATAGAATCATAAAGCAAATGAGGTTAATCTATTTTAAAGTACTCACGTAAATGGTTTCACAATGTTATTCGGAAAAACAATGCATGCATACCGTAACTCAAGGTTTCTCAACGGGGGCGGTATTGTCCGCAAGGGAGTGTTCAAAAGTTTGAGGGGCACTAAGCATCGAGGAGGCAGTAGTACTATGAGGGACGGTCTAATATTTAGCTGGCATTCAAGCTGTGTTCAAGGAGAAAACATGGATCTCATTCAAACCAAACACCACATCGCGAGTTTCAAGGCCAAGCTATCCCTGCTGAGGAAAAATATCCAAAGGGATCAATTCATCAGCTTCTCCGTCTAAACAAAGAAAATGTAAGCACTGAAGATGTGGAAGTGCATGCCTATCACATCAAGATATTGAGCGAAGACTTTGAGTTGAGATTTGATAATCTACTCCAAACAAACTTGCGCCGGTGGATCATCGATCCCTTTTCATCTGAAGTGGAATTAGCGGAACCCTCTTTTCAATTCAAGAGAACATGATTGATTTGCAACACGATTCTGAAGCAAAAACATGCTTTGAAGACAGTAGCTACTCGTATATCAAATTCTGGTCTTCACTTGGAAGAATTAAGTATCCCAAACTGTTTGGCGAAGCTGAGCAGTTACTCACAGCTTTCACATCGTCATTACCTAGGGGAACTAGGCTTCATCTCCGTTGATTATATTTTGTCGAAATCAAGAAACAGGCTCAGCATTTGTGACAGAGGTAACTTGCGATTTAAATTGCCCAGTATTGAGCCGAATATCAAGCAAGGGCCTTGTGTCACAGCATCAACCTCAAGGAAGCCATTAATATCACACAAACAGACTATACTGGATGCAAGTGAGCGATCACTGCTATGCTTGTAAGTAGGCCTGCATATAAGCTTACATGCGGTATTTGATATTCTTGCTTTAGTCATTATATTAATTATTCTGTAAGATTTTCAGTCGATTTTTTATGAAATCATTATTCATTTTCAAGTAAATGATAATAGAATTAGGCATATCTTCAAGCAGTTCCGATCAGAAGAGTCACTGTTGTTACGGAGAATGTTACATTCAGTGGCGTCTTCTCCGTACCTGCGAGGCCTTCGGCGCATCTTCAATAATAATTTACCAACATTTATAAAAATGAAAAGTGTCATCATTCATCATATTTCATTGAAATTCGATAGCTTCTCTTGGACATCAAAATCAGACGTTCAACCTCAGAGTGAACAGTTTTGCTGTGCGTGCACGAATCACAGCTGTTTTCTTCTAACGATTAGACACACATGCTAGTCGTGTGTTCAGACGGAGCGAAAGAGAGTTGTGTGCGTGTGAGGCAGCAAGCGCACGCGCCCGCGCCGATATTGGCTTTCTCGATAGACATAATGCTTTGCCTTCTCCAATTTTTACAATGAATTTCTCCGTTATTCTTGATCGAGACTCGGTACCTAAATATAGAAAGGGAAGCGCAACCCAATTATCCCTGTCCTTCGTTTCTGGTCGGAGAAGCCACTACGTCAACAATAGTAGCTGACAGACGTTCAGATAAGACTGTGATCAGATGATGAGCGTTCGCCAATGAGTGCAGAGCAATGCATCTGACTCGAACACCCAGATTCTGTAGAATTCCATGATTTGTTTTTGCGTGATTGATGTGACGCTATGTTTAGTACTGTAGATGAGCTCATAATCACGCCTTTCGTCCGAAGGGAATATACTGAAAAGATGACAGTCGTCAAGCAAGGTAGGCCAACACCTGATTTAAAAATTGAAGGTACTGACAGAGAAAGAAATAAGAAATACACAAGACATTTTAATGCATCAAAGTTCAAACACATGAGTGGCTGACCGGCCGTGAGAAACGCAAGAAACTGCTTCCCTTCCTCCTTTTTTCTCGAGAAAATGTGGTCTGGACAGAGAGGGGATATAGTAGTCTCAGCTCTTTGAGCAAGGCGGTTAGGCGACATGAGCAATGAACTTCTCATGTGCACATTCACTTGGCATTAAAAAATGTTCGGGAAGTTGCTATTAAAAATTCATCTTTTATGAAAATTAATGTTGCAACATAAAAAAGTCTAGTATAGAAATAGTATTCCAATGCCGAGCGAAAGCCTGTGGTCTGGGAGCACGCGACGCCACTGGTTACATTAGTTTGTTATATCCGTGATTCGTATTGGGGCCTACTTGTGAACATGGCTTTAAACCCCAAGAATTAATTTTAAATTAATAAAATCGTGAAGCTGCATAGCTTCCACAATAATACGAATGTGAACCACATTTTACTTAAAAATTCAGTTATCAAGCATTTCTTGTTAGATTCCATTGCTATGCTAGCATTGCAACATTTAATTATATCTTTCTATAGGAATGAGAAATATCTTTTTAGGAATAGAGAGCTTAAAGCATGTAACAATTAACAATTTTTGAGAATTACAGAAAAAGCATTACACTTTCCGTATTCACAGCAAAATTTCATCAATAATGTCACGGTTATAGGCTTAGTGAGTTCGATAGATCCATTAGGCCGTGAAAATTTTATAAACGAAATGGGAAATCCCAATCAGTTAGATATATCCATGAATTCATTACACATGTTACACTGTTCTACGTTAGTAAGTACCACAGCTAGCGGGTCGTACAGAAATAGTAACATACAAAGGGGCGGCAGACCAAGAAAAGCTGAGAAACCATGCGTAACTTAAAATAGTGAATCATAAAAATCATACCTAAGCAAATTCAATTAATCCTCCGGAGTAAATGTAGTTGAATTCTAACCGCATAGAATATTTTGATTTTAACTATAGAAATCCGACGGTGTGAAGTAATGGAGGACTGGAACGATCATGCACATTGAAAACAATATTTAGTCGCGGATATTCGCTGTTATGCCAGCTGAAATTGCCATCAATAAGGAGCCTTTATCCAAAGCGATTACTATTTTATTCCAAAGCGAAAAGTCGGATTTCTGTGATTCTAAGCATTTATCACTCAATTCTATATACACAATGAATTTCATTTACCATACAGTGCATTGTATTAGTTAATACAACTCTGTTAGTTTAGACAACTGTATGCATGGCATGTTGATAAAATAGGCTACAGAGCTGATCATGAAAAACGGACCTAAATTTCATTGAAATTCAATCGATTCTCATGCCTTCCAACCGTGCAACGGTTGTTTTCATCAAAAATGTTCATGCTTACTATCTTCAGAATCCTTGCGATGTAAGGAATGCGAATATGTAATTTTTATTCGAATAAGTTCAATAGCTCATTTTCAAACTTCTTCAACATTTTTACTCATTACTGCAAAAGTGTACAAACATGGAAGGTAAAAAATTTGCAGTAACACTGAGAGAACAAAGACATGTCTCCGGCAATTGTTTTGTTTTGAATCTTCGTTCATATTACATGGTGCTTGTGTACTTTTGCAGTAATGAGTGAAAATGTTGAAGAAGCTTGAAAAAGAGCTATCGAACTTGCTTGAATAAATCCTTCATATTCACACTCTTAACATCGCAAGGATTCTGAGGATATGAAAGATCAACATTTTGATGAAAAAGTGAGAATAGTATTTTCAACCATAACAGTCTTGATTTTGTGACAACTTCACGACATCACTAATTTTTTCCTAGTTCATCGATTTTGATGATCAGTATATCAAAAAGAGAGCTCCGAAATTGCTCTCTTCCCCCGGGCCTGATTCATTATCATACTCGCATGTTTTCTTATTGAAACATGCGATTTTCATTTTTTTTACCTATGTCATTGGTCAGCAACTACAATCACGGATACAAGTCCATCAAAGCTTATTTTAAAGCTGAGAATGCAAGCTCTGGAATGATGTACATGTATGGTACGTTGCCATGTGGCACGGTTGGAAGGCATGAGAATCGAATAAATTTCAGCGGAATTAAGATGGTCCGCTTTTTATGATCAGCTCTGGCTAATTGTTAAGTTATCAATACACAAAACTAGAGCCAAGAGTGCTACGATCCCGTTTCCAGAGATTCATAGCAGAAAAGGACTTGGCTTCTCAAGACAATTTATTAGTGAGCTGAGCAGGCAAGGTGACCCTTAGGAGGACCGATGAAGCGTTCACGGAGAGTCAGTGGCTTACATCAAGCACCGGGATTGAGGTCAGGATTAGCGGCAGGAGCAGAGCGCGGAGGGGATCGCTTAGTGCGACAAAGATATAGGCGGCAGCGTGCGTCGCGGCATTTCGTCTTTGCGATAGATAATGGTCAACACGCGAGCACGGTGTTGACTGCATATATATAGGACATGCGTGCCTCATTGAAATGATTTCATTCAATTGGTGACTCCCACACGATCATTACATCCAAGGAGAGAGGGAGAGAAAATTGTCTCCTGGCGAGAGCGACGGAGAGAGAGCACCGAAGAGCATGGCCATGTCCATCACAAGAGGCAGAATAAGGTTCTCAATTCTTCGTTTGGACCTGAATGCTGCCATGAAATTTCCTCGGTAATAGACTTAATCCCTTTTTCAATTGGATGTTTTAAGATTCTTATTAGAAAAGTTTTATTCTATCTCATATCTAATAAGTTTCATGCACCTTAAATATCGAATTCCGAAGCATTGAATAATAATACAAGCAGCGGAATAATTGGCAAAGTTTAATCTTTTTAAAGATTGATCGAATATTATTTTTGACATCGGGAATATGATCTCCGCAAAAATAGAATCCTTTGAAATGAAATTTTCACTGCACGCTACCATTTTTCATCTGTCATTCTACCTCCTACATATTTTCACTATGATTCGGACAAATAACTGACTACTTACACAGTTTAATTGAAATCAAAGGTCATTTTTATGTACAGTTTTTAAATAGTTATTACGATGATGTCTCTGATGCATCGAATTTCATAACTTTCTCGTTTCACACATTCATCGATAAGAGGTTAATAGAAATTTTCGCATTTCTAGCAGTGAAGAACTTCATGCAAGCTTATTAATGAAGAAGAGGCCTAGGATTTCCATACGACGAATAAGAATTTTTCAAAAAATTGACAGATATACAGATAAATACAGATCTATTCTTGAAATTAATGTGTAAGTAGTAAGTAATGCAGTAAGTAGAATTATAAAGTCAATAATTCTCAAACAATACATGTTGCGAAAAATTTGTCAGTAAGATATTTTAATATTTGTTGTTGTTAAAGCCACAGAAACGGCCATTCATAAGTATTGTCGATCTAATAAAATATTGGGTCATAAATCACTCCGAATAATTTTTGGCCCGACCACCAGCACAAGTTTCTTCAGGCAACGAGGCTGAAGATGATACTTTCACTCAATGATGTAAGCTACTTCCTGTGTCTCTTCTTTCCTGTCGAGTTCTACCCGGTTCCTCTTCCTTTCGCACAGTTTCAAAGAATACACATGCAAGCCCAATGACAAGCAGATTGAATGTTTCTACAATAAGAGTGAAGTTTGTTTTGGTTTCTTTCTGATAAAGTGATAAATTCTAAATCTAGATTATAGTATTTGCAATCGTAGATTTAGGTATGGAGCAACAATTTTTTTGTACACTGGCCTATAGCATGTAGCCGCAAAATATGGTATGAAATTTTGCTCCTATACATTGTGACATGGTGATCTGATTGAATGTCAGATTGAATCTGATAATAATCAGTGCGTTTCAATCGATGTCAAGATTCAATTGGCGTGATGTGTAAATATAGGCATTGTCATTTCAAAATTATCAGCAAAATTAAGTTTTCGAAAGAGGCTCAATGTGATCTTTATAACATCTCTTTAGTCTTTCAATATTTGTGCAAGATATCATGTGCCCTAGAACCTATAGGGGACATGTCAAAGGAATGCATGGCATGTGACAGATAGATAGCATGTTGATAGACTTAAATCATAGCATACTACGAGCTATTGATCTTCTCGTGTGGTGCAGATTATAGTTTGAAATCATCCATTTTTCATTAAAATCGGTGACATATTTGGTATTGTCCTATTGGCAATAGATTTCTCACTCTTCATTCACTGATCTCTGTATAGTAATAACTGTGTGTTTGACTTTGTCTAAGCCAAGCTCATGTCATTGTTGTTAAATAGAATCTTATGGGACATCAGATAAGGCGTCGTGAATGCAAATTCACTCACTTGGGTCAAGCGACTCTTTCATGCTTGATAACTTCGTCATCAGTTAATTTTATTCATCGTTGCATTGAACTGCTATCTCTCAGAGCGTAAAATTATACTATTTAAGCGGGTCAATGTGGGAAATAAATGTTTTTGTCTATCACGTAACTTTGATAAAATTTCGTCATCAGATTCATTAGCACCATTGATTGGTTATCGATGACGCCTCATTGTCATTCACATCAGATCATTCTTTGAATAATGAAGATAGTTTCACTGATGTTATATCAATTTCAATAATAGAAAGTGTATATAATAGAAACCAGTACGACTATGTGATATCATTTATGTGTGCTATTTTTTACAAAGAAATTGAACGTTGTATTTTAAGACAGAGTTGCACTGACATTTCAAGTTTTTGGGAAATGGAGTATTAATGAATGAAAATTACTATGCTGTTTTTAGAATCTGACTGTATTGCTAGATGAATTCCTTCAAGGACAATCAAAAAACAATGTAGATGCAACGAAATAAGATTAAAAGTCATTTACACGTGCATGTGTGGAGCTGTTTGAACTGCTTGTGCCCCTGCAGGAAAGCAATTCTGTCCTCTCAGTATCTAAAAATACGTGGTTGTCCGTACCTAATAGACATAAGAGCATTTAGAAATTTTCGCAGGCTTGTGCACTTCTTTCATCAATCTCATATAAAAGAGTTTTCTGTTTGTCAGAAACACCTTAGAACTTCATTTACAATCAGATTCACAAATGACTTATCTTGAAGGTTCAGATGCGCATTTTGTAATGTAATCTTAACATTAACATTAGGTTCAGAATTTTGAAGGATGTACATGTATATGTATCAAAAGCGCTGGTCTCCTTGGCATAAAAAACTTCTGCTGAGTATTTCTCATTCATGTGGAATATATTTGAGAAAAAAACAGTTAAGGAGTTGTTAGGTAAGAGATTATTTTCGGAGGGTGCACCGGTTGAGCTCAGGTGGTCTTTCAACAAACCTATAAAAAGGCCAAATTCAGATGCGTTACCGTCGCTGGGTGGCGTCTGCCAACCACACATTTACAGCGAAAGGAAACTCGAAAGCTCAATCAGGGGAACAACTATTTCAGTGGATTGTCGAGGTTTGGGAAGAGATCCCTCGGGATCTGATGCTCAGATCCATGAAGGTCTGCGGAGTCACCAACCGTAGATGGCTCAAAAGACAATCTAATTCATTGCTTTGAAGAAAATGAACAGGTAGGCCTTTTCACAAGTAGACATGTTCTGCCTCAAAACCGACAAGACAATCAGGACTCTTTGGAAAGCAGAATCACCGATGATGGAGAAGAGTTCATAATGAAAACTCATACATTTAAAGTTCATCTGAAAGCTTAATGAGTATAAGTTCCGATAATTAACGGAACTTACTAATAAGCAATTCTGATTGTGTGATTTTGTGATCCACTTGTGATTTTTTGGCAAACTACAAAAGGTTAGCATTAAAACATATACCGCACTAAAATAAATATAAAGTAGATTTTTCTATATGTCTCTATTATACGCAACAAGATCGAAAATTAATTCAAATTTTACAAAAATGGAGGTGCCTATATTAGAGGAACTGCGGTATATAGGAATTTATGGGATATGCACGGCTACATTGAATTCCACTCAGCCTAAGTTGAATGTAATTTGCTGTTTGACTTATAGTTGAACCATAAGAGTTCAATAAATCAATGAAATCTTTTCCAAGGATATGTAGATTGTAGAGTGTCTGCAGAAAGACCTACCTGCTATGATGTTTGATTAAATCTCATGAACAAACCGGCGCTCGAATAATATCGTTGCATAGAATTGTTTAGTACGAAAGGCACAGCGAGCATCTCTCTTGTGTTGGCGTTCGCCCCTGCAGAATATTTCAGTTCACTGATTACCTCTACTTGTCGTCTACGAGCGCGCAGAAGCGATAAAAGCAGAATGATAAAAATCTGACCTAAGTACGAAAATCCGCGACGCTTCCCTATCCTGTAACCGTTCCTGACAGCATGGTACTCCAAATCCGTCTTAGCTGCAATGCAATTCAACCGACTGCTTACAGGTGTGCCAGGGGTTCACGAAGCAGCTATGGTCAGGTCCTCACTGCCCAGCATGCAGTGTCGCGGAATGTTTACTCGTGCTCAACCATCTCAACATCCCTCAACTTCATGATGCCCTATCCATCGTACATGCGACTTTTAGATAATCAACATCAATGCTATATCATGCGCTATAGTTTTACATCCACAAAATATAGCTTGCTTATAGCGCACTCCTTTGACGAATATAACCTTATCATACCTTAGTAGTATAGGATATGACATCCGGCGCGTCGCTTCGCTTCCCCCGCACCGGATGTCACACCTTTCGAGTTTTTTCAAAAATTTACGTAGTCTATAAATTTCAAAAAATTAGGTAGACTCCAAATTTCACGTAGCCGAAAATTTAGGTAGTGACAAATTTTCAAAAAAAAACAAAATTTCAAAAATTTAAGTTGTCTCAAAATATCATGTAATCGAAAATTTAAGTTGTCTCAAAATATCACGTAATCAAAAATTTAAGTTGTCTCAAAATATCACGTAATCGAAAATTTAAGTTGTCTCAAAATATCACGTCATCTAAAAAAAATCACGTGGGCGAAAATTTCACGTAGCCGAAAATTTAAGTTGTCTCAAAATACCACGTAGTCTCAATATACCAGAAGATTGTATTCAAAATATTTATTCAAAATATTTCTTTAAAAATGGAAACCTCAGAAATGGAAGGAACCTCAACGGGGACGGCGACGACGAAAATGGATGAAACCACAAGAATATATCCTTCGTTATCTCAATTAAAAACAAGTGAAATGAATAAAGAAAAACACAGGGATAGAGTTAGGTATATGAAAGATAAGGAATCACAATTATTATTAAGATTAGAGCATTATGATAAATTAAGAAAGAGATGGTCTAAAGTTAAGAATGTAACACAAGGTATTGGAATATTTTTAACAATAAGTTTAGGTGCTTTAGCAATTGTTATATCTTCAGGTGATTTAGTAATTCCAGTAGTTGCTACTTCTTTAACAGGTACGGGTGTTTTTACAACTTCACTTGCTACAATGTTGGATAAATCTTTAATAACTAAGAAACGAAAATCATTAAAAACTAAACATTTACATATTAAAGAAGTCTATGACAAATTACATTACTACTTTCAAAGAGTATGTGATGATAATGTTATTACGTTAGATGAGATTGAAAAATTTGATCAAATAGCTAATGAAGTAAATCAAATATCATTTCAATTACAGTCAGAAAAAGTTGATGACAAGAATAAACAGGATGGCAAAATTTCTAGTGAAGGTAAAATTTT